>PVKA01006562.1:0-82930 GCA_004027165.1 Ctenomys sociabilis | reverse complement strand
TTTTTTTTTTTTTTTTTTTTTTTTTTTTTTTTTTTTTTTGTCTTTTTGAGACAGGGTCTCACTATGCAGTTCAGGCTGGCCTCGAGCTCACTTTGTAGCTCAGGCTGGTCTCGAACTCACAACAATCCTCCTGTCTCAGCCTCCCGAGTGCTGGGATTACAGGCATGCGCCACCACGCCCGGCTTAAAAGCCACTTTTTGTAACAAGGAAAACCTTACTTTTTGCAATATTCATAAAATTAATAAATTTAGCATAGTCACATGTGGATTTGTTTCAGTGGGCAACCATAGCTTTGCTTGAGGAATATTCAGGAATCTCTGGGCAAATTATCACAGGGTAGGGTCTGTCAAAAATTATTACAAAAAATGATTCTATGATAAGTGCTATGGTTTGAAAGTTCACCACCTTCAAAACTCATGCTGAAATTTAATCAGCAGTATAACAGAATTAAGAGATGGGTACTTTATGAGGTGATTGGGCCATGAGGAATCTGCCTCATGGTGGAATTAAAGCCATTCAGGAAGGATGAGTTCACCTACTGTTGCCCTCCACTTTTCCACCTCAGCCAGATACAGCTGTTAGATCTGGGACTCTCAGAACTATGAGAAAATCCATTTCTATTCATTATGAAAATTAACCAATCCGTGGTATTCTATTATTGTCACACAAAGTAGACTAAGCCAATTAAATCAAGTTTTAATACAAATGAAAAAGGTACTTGGTAAGTTTACCAGAATTCTGGAAATCCGTGAAGCAGCAGCATGAGTGGCTTGCCTCGCTCCCCAGCAGCAACATAGTGAAATCTTAACCCTGAATCCTGAAAACGGAAGACATGGAATTTTGGTGATATGTGGTTTAGATTGTCAGACTAGAACATTTATTAATTTCATTTTAATTTTTAAAAGCTGGTTTGTGTTATTTTTTAACATGAAGATGTAAAACATGGATTTTCTTTTTTTTTTTTTGTCTTTTTGAGACAGGGTCTCATTATGCAGTTCAGGCTGGCCTTAAGCTCACTTTGTAGCTCAGGCTGGTCTTGAACTCACAACAATCCTCCTGCCTCAGCCTCCCGAGTGCTGGGATTACAGGCCTGCGCCACCACGCCCGGCTTAAAACATGGATTTTCAAAAATAAAAAACTTGGTGTTTTATCACTAGTATAAATTTATTCAGTTTTATGAACATTTCCATCACAGTACTTTTCTTTCTGGTCCTTACTACAAGAACAACCTATATACAGGTATTTTGAGCTTTTGAAGCAATGTCACAGTTTGTAACTTTCATCTTATGGATGTGTCACCTTTCATCTCATTACATTTGGCAGAACATGTAAATAATTCTGATCTGAATTTATATTCCTGCCAAGTTGCTTCCTAGTCATGTACTTTTCTCAGCTTACCCGTCAAAAGCTGTGCCATCAGTTATATAATTCACACCTCCTTCCCTTATTTTTAGGTCTCTCCTTCCCACATTATTATTTTGAGTGTTGCATGTACCTTCCCCCCATGTCTGCTTCGTGTCCCTGTGTTTCTAACAGCAAGATCTCCAGAGCGCTCAAGACTTCACTCTGCATGTGGGAGTCAAGGCAGCCCAAGGAAAAGAAAAGGAATGGGAATGGTGAAGGACACAGCAACACTAAGGCAACTAAGGAAAAGATCAGAGAAGAAAAAGCAAAAGGGAAAGAAAGAAACCAGGTGTGGGGGGGACAGAGACAGAGAAATAAATAGCTGTATATGAATACTGAGTTATACTGTACAGTTACCTCTCTGGGCTTTCAGATGTTAATGCATCTTAAAAGTCTCTAATTTAACACCATCATTTTAGAGATCTAGAAAATCAGGTGCAAGGTGTTAACACTGGTAACTGAGAACACAGCACAATAAGAATCATCTTGTACATACTCCCAGGATGATGTTCTTTCCATTCTTTAGTTCTGTGTCTCTAGGGGGATCTTTACGTTGTTCAAGTCAGAAGAAAAGGTCTGTGAGGAGCTCCAGAAGACTTCCAGGGAGCCCGTACTCCTCCACTCAGACAGAGTTAACATCCGACCTTGCCCTCAACTGCAAAATCCCTTCTAAGAAGTTCAATAATTTCTCTTTTGTTTAGGTGGTGAGTCTTAGAAGATGACTACTATAAGCATTTGACTGGATTTAATGCACACATACTTTACTGTGCTGATATGTCAGCTATTGTTCTGAGTCATCCAGTTGTGGAGGGTGCAGGTAGTGGTGGCCAAATATTAACTCAGTTCTCCTATCAACCCCAGGGTAAGGAAGGGCCAGAGGAACATCTTGAAGGAAACTCTTGCTCTTTTGAAATCCATCCTGCTGGACAAGTTAGTAGCTAGAAAGAAATCATGACTTGGTGATATAAATATCTCCCCATGCGATGCTGGTTTCCAAGGCCTATGAGTCAGACTTGCAGGGAGGGCTGCGTATTTCCCGTCACCACCTGGAGTTTCTAGGCACAAAGTATCTCTGGACCATGAGAAAGCCTGGGACAAGCACAGGCCATTACAGAGTGCATGCATGGCTCATATCTACTTTTAATTCCATTCCTATACTTTCCTCCTCACAAACATATAGCATTGATTTATTTCTGTCTTGCGACCTGGGTCATCTGTGTTTACAACAAATCCTCAAGTCCAAAGATTTACTCATTCTACCTCAAAATTGAGCAGACAGCCTCCTGAGACAGCAGGGCATCACCAGGAGCAGCTCCCTACAGTACATCTGAACTCTAAAGGGCAAAAAGGTGACAGTAGGAAAGGAAGCACGACTAGAGGACTTTGATTAGAAAACTCCAGGAAGCACAACGAAGCCCATCACACACACACACACACACACACACACACACACACACACCCCACACCTCGCCCCCCCCACACACACACCCCACACCTCGCCCCCCTGCCTACACCAACCCTCCGCGCCCGCGGCCGTCTCGTCCTCCCGCGCTACCGCCAGGCCCGCGCCGGCCTTCACCTTGATGCGCACGTAGCAGTGGGTGCCCAGGGAGGGGTCGTTCAGGCAGGCGGGCGGGTGCTCGCGGGCCACCCTCCGGAAGGTCTGCGCGGGGCCCCTGCCGATGCTCCACAGAAGTTTGAGCAGGTGGACGGAGGCGCAGAGCCCGCTGTAGCCGTAGACCAGCGACCAGAAGAGCAGCGACCGGACGGCTCTCGCCAGGCGGGGCAGGCAGTCCCGCAGCCGCGCCATGGGCGGAGCGGCGGCGGCCGCGCTGGCCTCCCGGGAGCGGGGCGCGGCAGGCGGCCCCCGCGCGCCCCCGGCGGGCCCGACCCGGCTCCCGCGCGCGCCGTGCTCGGCGTCCGGAGACGCCCGCGGCGAGGTGCGCCCGACCCGGCTGGGCTGGACCGCACGGCCTCCCGCCGCGGAGAGTGACTTCGCGTTTGCAGTCACTGAAACTGCGGGCAAAATGAAGGCGCCTTCCCAAACCATTGTGCGCCCCGCGGCAGCGCCACGCCGCTCTGACCGGAGTTCTAATCCCCCCATTGCCCACACAGTTGTTTTAAGTAGGCCTTTCTCTGTGTCACAGAATAGCAGCGGGGCCGGGAAGTAGGGGACAGCAAACGACTTTTCTACTAGATTATGGACGTTATTACTTTATTCCTGATGATCCCAAGATAATAATATTCTCCAGCTAGGTTCAGAGTTGTTACAGTCCAGCTAGAAAAAGGCCAAGTAGCTTGTTAGAGTCAAGCCCCAGGCGATCAGCCGTTGGTCTATTGGTATTGTTGTTTGCAAGAGTATTGTATAAATGGAATCATACAGTATGCAACCTTTTCTTTCTGGCTTTTATGTACCAATGTTTTTGAGATTCACCCATGTTACTGCATGTTCCATTTCTTTTAAATTGTGAATTACCATTTGATTGAGTGGATATAATACATTTATTCATTCATTCTCTGGTTAAGAAACCATACACACACAAACACATACACACACACCCCACATTTGGGGCTGTTATGAAAAATCCACTATAAGGTCACGTAAAGGTTGTGTGTGTGTGTGTGTGTGTGTGTGTGTGTGTTTCACTGCACTGTATGTAGAAGTGGGATGGTTTTATGAGAAACTATCAAAACCTGTTTCCAACGCAGTTACCAATGGCTGGGGGTATTGCTAAGTGAGAGTGCCTGTTCCTACCGTTTGTCGAGGTCCTGGATTGACCCCGAGCAAAGCAGTGGCCACACAATTTTGAAATCACACCAGCAGCGTGATTAGTTCATACTGTTGAAAGCACTAGGTATTTTTCTTAAAACCTTGTGGTTTTAGCCATTCTTTAAGTATGCAGTAGTATTTTATTTCTCCAGTGATCAGTGATGTTTGGCATCTTCTAAGTAGCTTATGTGCTATTCTGATAAACGTTTTGTTTTAAAGATAAAAAATTTCCCCCTACTATTGAGAATTCTATGTTTTGGTTAAAAATATTTACCATTATCTAGTGTGATTTGTAAATATTTTTTCCTACTTTATAGTTAACAGCAAATTTAATTTGGATAAAGTCACATTTGTCAGGGCTGGGGAGATGGCCCAGCGGAATAAGAGCTTCTCTGGTCAAGCACAAGGGCCTGAGGTCAATCCCCGGTTCTGCCAAAAAAACAAGTCATGTGTGTCAATTTTTCCTTTTATTATGTTCATGCTTCTGATGTCAATTCAAAAAAATCACCATCCTTATATTCTTGACTACAACTGAATCATGATCCATTTTGAATTGATTTATATACAAGACATGAGAGCTGAGTTTTTCTTCTTGTTAATGGATATTCAGTGCTACTTGTTCAAAAGGCTATCCTTTCCCTGTTGAACTATTTCTCATCTCTGTGTAGAGATCTGGGCTCTCCATTCTAATCCATTATCTATATGTATTTGGATTGGCTTTTTCTTCCAATTTTCTTCCCGTAATGTCCCCCCTCCTTTTCTCTCATGATCCTTGTTTATACATGCTTTATATGTCCTTGTACATGTCTCATTGGTTTGTAATAGATTCCCTAAGTTGTGTACTTGGAAAGCATTGCTGGGTTATTACACAGCCATTAACTTTTATAAAATATTTGTCTTACAAAATACAAAATATATGTATGTTTCTGACTAGCAGCATGAATCCAACTTATCATCTCCAGGAATCATTTTAGCTAATTTGATGAGCAAAGATTAATGTCATTCATGACTTTGATATTGATTTCCCTCAATATCAAACTCATTATCATTTCATATTCACTAGCCATAACTATTATTTTTAAATTGACTTTGTATGAGGCAAAGAATCACCAACGCCCATGTGTTGCTTCAAATTTTCCCAACTTACAGTCAGGTGTGACCAAGTGGCTGGGTTCTGGTGAACAGATTTGAATGCAAGAGGCCTCTTTTGACCATTAAAAATGTTCTGTGTAATGTTCTCACCCTATGTCCCTACGCTACCTCAATTTTGAGACAGGTTCCTGGAGATATAACCATAAATGGAATAGAGACACTAAAACCATTATACTTCCCATAAAAATTGAATATCCCTTACACATTTAAGACACCATCTTGTGGGAAAAAATTTCTTTGAAAATATTGCACTGCCATTTTACAGAGCTCAGAAATCAAAGATGACTTTCCTCACTTTGTTTTCCTTTTCTTTGTTTAAAGTCAGACTGGTAAATAGAAATATAGCATAATCACTTCAGATCATTCTTATACACTTCAGTTGGCAACGAAATGTATACAACTTTTCCTTCTCACTCAAAAACTTATAAATCACACAAACTTAGAATCTCATCAGTGTGTTCTTTCCTGTGACAAATGGTTCAGAATAGGATAAAAAGAAATGATGTGCTAGCATATGCATCAACTGTGTTAATGAAAAAGACCCTAAATAGTCTCAGTCAACTGATAACTAGCTGTGCTCTATAGGACATTGTCAAGAGAAATTGCCCCAGAGAAAAGCTATTTACACAAGACCAAACAAATGCAAGATCAATGCATGCATGTTTTATGCTAGCAAAAAAAAAAAAAAAAAAAAAATTGCCCTCCAAGTTCTCCAAATTTCAATTTGCCACTTATTTTTTTCTCTCACATCCTTTGAAAATTCACTTCATTTTTTCTCTTTCTTCAGTCTTGGGAGTAAATCCAGAGCCTTACATGTTCCACATATGCTCTTATCATGGAATCACATCTCTGTGGCCTTTTAAAATGTTATTTTGTGATAGTCTCACTAAGTTACCCAGAGTGGCCTCAAATTTTTGATCCTCTTGCTTTAGCTTCCCAAGTAACTTGGATTTATACTGTTCCCAGCTACTCCTTAATTCCACTTAATGAAATAAAAATAAGCTCCCTAATAGCTCCATTTCCCTATCTGCTTACAAAATTTTCTTTGCTTATGGTGGTGTCCTTGCCACTGAAAAATGTCTTGAAGTATTATTTTTTCATTAGTCTGTTTAGGATACTGTAATTCCAGGAGAAAATTACAATTATTTTCTCAAATTAGAGCTCTCATTACATTTTTCTTCTAGATTAGTAGTTGGTAAATCACCTGACACTTTCTCAATTAGAGATCAGATGGCAGATATTTTAGATTTTCAAGGCCATCCAATCCTGAACTATTGTCACAGCTACTGAACTTATAGTACAAAAGAAAAACACAGACATATAAAGAACTGAATGCAGCTGTACTTCAATACAACTTAATAAAGCCAAGCAACAAGCTGGACCTGTTTGGTCATGGCTTGTCAACTCTACATTCTAGCATCTCAGTATGTCTTCTGCATCTTCCTTCTCCTTGTCTCTCTGTGTTGCAAACTGGTATATTTATTTGGCTATCTTCTAGTTTACTTTTTTTTTTCTTTTTGGTAGTGCTGTGGACTGGGTCCAGGGTCTGAGACATGTTAGTTAGGTAAGTGCTGCACTAAGCTACTCCCCTTCTATCCTAGCTCACTTATTTTTTCTTCATATCTAATTGCTTTTCTAGAAGTTTCATTTCTTCCAAATCTGCCTATCTGTCCCTCTGAAATATTCTTATTCTCAGAAACATTTTCCAAATGGCTCTTCTCTGGAAGAGAATAATAGTGTTTAAATTAATAGTGTTTAAATTCATTCAATGTTAATGAATTATAAATTCATCAGTAATTGTTATGCAATTCAGACATTCAATAAATAAATTGTAGTAGCATAACTGACAATTTGGTAGGATGGAAAGAAAGCCCTGCAACCTCAGAATCACAGGTTAAAAATCATCTTCAATACACTGAAATTCTAGGGTAAAAATTACATCGGGATTTTAAGCACAAAAATGTGTACGAGTATTTTATCAACTTGATGTGGAGGAGAAAATATTCAGATAGCATAAAGAAAAAGCAATATATGTGACTACATAAAATTTAAAATTTTAATGGGAAAAAAAGAGAGCCTCAAAGACAAATAATATACAGTAAAAAAATGTTTCTAAAACAAAGGGCCAATACCAAAAAAGCAAAAACAAGAAATAGTACAAGTTAATAAGTAAAAATCTAAAAAGAATTATCAGATAACTCACATGGCAAACAAATATAAGGTGATCAATTCATCTGTAGTCATGCAAATGAAAGAAACAAATTTAAAAAGTTTTTCATTTTAACAAAAATGAGGGTAAAAACTTCCAATGACAAAGATAATGAGAAAGTAATATTTCAAACTTTAAGTATATGAACCATTTTACTATTTTTATAACAGTTTATCCTGCAGAACCTATTAAAATTAAAACTATTTCCTTGAACTGTACCTTCTGACCCAGAGACCCCCTTTTAGGAGCTTAAATTGGTCATTATAAACAGCTGCACAAATGCAGGAAGCTATACTAATAGGATATTGACTTCAGTGCTATTTGTAGAAAAAGGTGGTAAGCAACTGAGTCCAGGGGATTGTTTATGTAAGCATTGTACAGCTCTATGTATTATTTAATTACGTACAGCTTTAAAAAAATTATAGTATATATATAGTCATGTAACGATCTGATCAGATGTTCGTGATACATTAGATAAAATATATAAATGGCCATATTTTTGTCAAAACAAGTTCCTCAAATCTTCTGTATTTGGATAAGTATAAAGGTAGAATAATTAATATACAAGCCTTGATCTCTCACAATTGGGATAGAGAGAAACTTTCTTAAAATCTTTACATTTTTAAGTTTAACGTGTATCTAAAAAGTTTGTGATTAAGTACATTATAAAATTAACAATTAGATATAACATTCATGTATAAATGACTTGATTTTTGAGTTGGCAAGTTTATTCTATTGTTTTCTACACAATTATATTTAAGTGTTTAAGTAGATGTAGATAATATTTGTAATGCAAAAATCCTAATCCAGATATATAAAGAATTATGAAAAATTTTATAAATAAGATTTTTCTTTAATGACAATACTTAAAAAAAATAAATTGTGCTTTTTAAAAGAGTGAATTTTTGTCTTAATTTTAAAAATTACAAGGGACAAAACAATGTGCCAATGAAGTGAAGAACAACATAAGGAAAGAAATCACACATTCTTAATTCTTTCAGAAAAGTTTGTATGCTAATAATTTCTACAGGAGAGAATGGTGATGATGGAAACCACAATTGCTGGAGCAGCATCCTTGGGGAAGTAAAAAAAACTGTTCAGAAATTTGCCAAAACATTGTAAGAACAGTTGTTCCTTAGTGACACAAGAGAGAATAGAAATTATGCACAGATGTGGGGTTGGAAACTCAAGCTTCTCAACAACTGACTTGTTACCTCAGTGCAAAAGCAGTGAGAAATAGGTTAGCACAGACAGGGAAAGGGAGGCTTTTGGTTGGAGGTGTGAAGTAGAATGGAAATATGAAATAGCTGGCTGTCTAGGGAGAGTGAACAAAATCATGGAGACTTACTGAAGTTTCTAGCCAACATTCAAGCTCATTGGAGTTTATACTCAGAAACTTACAGTAAGAGCTGTTCTCACGGTCACACACCTTTCAGCACATGCAGCTCAATGGGTACAGAGCCAGTGGTCAGATTTCTTAAGGATTTGAATTTGGCAAAGGGGAATACAACACAGAAAGGAACAAAGGAGTCAAGAGAGATATGCAAAGAAGTGGTTATAATAACGTACTACAAACTTAGAGGACAAGTACACAAGTGAGGGCATGAAAGGAAGAAGTATTGGGGTTTTTTTTGTTCAGAACTGAACTCAGGGCCTCACACAACCTGAATACCTCCTCTCCACTGAGCTACAACCCTGGTTTGCGAAGCACTATGAAAAGAACTGATGGACTGTAGGTCCTGGGAAGGTTTAAGCACTGTTGAAATCAAGGATTATGCAGAGTAAGCTGGAAAAAAAGAGGTGGAAATAGTGACAGATGTTGGAAATGGAGACTAAGGCAAGGTTTCAGAACCTGACAGAGGCAAAGGACTGCTAATCAAGATTATTAGCACAGAAGTATCTAAGCCGCCTGAGACTGAAATCCCTGGGACAAAGGAGTGAACAAGAGATGGTAAATGGCTATGAGTAGTGTAGTCTGAGGTCATGAAAAATTTAAATCAAACCAAATACATTTAAAAAAAAAAACAGAGACAAACAAACAAATAAACAAGAGGGTCAACTATGTTGGGAGTGTTGCTGACATTTCATGAATTCCAGAAAAGATCCTTTGGTTCATGAGCGTGGTGATTGGGTGTTCATGCCTTATGCATGAGATGTGCCGCCCTCAAACCTTGTTACAGCGTGGGCACAATATCCATGTGAATGAATCCCAGAAAATAAAATGAAAAGATGTTAGAACTTGGAGAACAGTGATAGATGAGGCTAGAAAAAGGCCCTCAAAAAAAAAAAAAAGGTCCTCATAAAACCAAGCTTTAGTTGAAGAAAGTTAAATGCAAGAAGAGAAGCCAAACTTCTCATTGTCGAATGAAAGATGACAAAATCTTGTATTAAAAAAGTGTATACGATAGGAAGGATCAGTTATAAATCATTTTTATTCTTTGCTAAGCTGACTTCAACTGACCTATCAAAACTGAGGAAGCCTGACAAACTGCCAAGTTGGTTAAACTATACCTGGTAGTCATAACAAAGCTCCCTACAGTTTTTTTTTTTTAAAGAAATTATTTAAAACATAGTGTTTGGCATGAACATACAGATTTCTTGATTAAAAATGGATACAGCTGACTAAGAATAGTTATCTTACTTTAATTCTGGCCATTGCATGAAGGTAACACCACTACTTTTATCAGTTAATCACATTTTAATTGGCTAACAGTCTAAAGATATTTCTAGAATTTATCATTAATTATAAAAATAAGTTTAAAAAACTTACTCTTCTAAAATACACACATTGAATTTTTATCAGAATAGTGCCTGAGTCATTTTACAGTCAAGAGTTCAAAGTTTTAAAATACACGAAGTTAATATACATGATTTATACAAAATTGCAACTTGAAAAAATGACAAAACAAAAATATTTTACAGAACATTAAACTAGAGGTTAAATAAAATTAAACATTGGTATCACATATACATATGAAGAAATATACATTCTTATAGAAACTTGTATACATAATTACTGTTTCCTGTTATTTTGCTTCAAATTTAACATTTTTTTTTTTTTTCTGCTTTTCGAGACAGGGTCTCGCTATATTGTTCAGACCAGCCTTGGACTATGTAGCCTTGGCGGACCTCAAACTTGCCTTGATCCTCCTTCCTCAGTCTCTCAGGTACTGGAATTGTAAGTGTGTACCACCATACCTGGCTAAATTCAACATTTTCCAACCATAGGTAATATTTCTTTAAATTAAATGTCAACATGAAACTTAAATATAAAACTGGCAGAGAATCTTAAATAATCTGACGCTTGAGGAAACCAAGTATTATTTGTTAGAAGCTCCAAACATTTCTGAAAACAAATACTTTTTTTTAAAGTTAAAAACTCAACAGGAACCATATTTTTTATATATTTTTATATAGTCGTCATTTTTTAAAACAATCAGGCAGTCTCTGTTAGATTTTCATTGCTTAAAACAAGGTATATAATACATTGCTGACAATTATTTGTAGAATGAATAACATGGAAACTATTCAGTTTTCAGGGATCCAAATCATAAAATTTCCTATACTGACCTTAAAAATAAACATATAGCTATTTAAAAATGTAAGTGAAATTGTTTAATCATTTTAGAGCAGTCAAAATACAATATGAAATTGGTATCTTCATGTCTGAAAGCAATCATTTTACCATACACATTTTAAACTTTTATATCGTTCATTTAAAGTTGATGGTTAATTTAAAAGCTTAGTTTCAATCAAAATTGTTTTCAAACATTGTCATAATGTCGCTTTGAAGAGTCATATCAATGGTACCCGCCATCTGTAAAAAAAAAGAACATTTCAATTACTTTAAAAATATATACCTTTATTACAGCCATATAAAAATGATTACACAAAATGGAAACAGACTATACAAAATGCAAACAACCTGTTTAATAAAATAGGTTATTTTTGACTTGTTAAAATGTTGCCTGTTTTTTGTTAACATATTGCTCATGAGTTAAATAGAAATTAAAAATGTATGAGTGTCTACTTGTCTGCCCAAAGCCTCATGCAGTCGTGGGGTGCCTTCTGGAGTTTGTGATTGATTACTGCAGGTGTGGGTGCTGCACCCACCTTGGGGCAGGTAATTTGTATTACAATGTAAAGAGGAGAGAGAGGCTGGCTAGCTGCCTGAGCTACTGCCGCTCCCTTTTGCTCTCTTGCTCTTTGCCATTACAAGGTTATTCTCTGCCATGTACCACTCTGCCTTGGAGCCAGCTGAATATGAACTGACACTCCCATGGACTGTGAGCTAAGTAAACCTTTCCTTCCTTCATTTTGGGTGTTGGGTATTTTGTCCCAGCAGACCTGAGAGAGCATAGAAAGTAAGTATGGCCAATTTTTCAAAGTAAGACAGGCAACTATATATTAACAGAACATTAACTGAGAGAACTCAAAGTTTCACTTATTTCTGTAATCAACATAGTGTTAGATGTATAAAATTATTTTCTGAATAAAGCAATATTTTCTCTGCATAAAAGAACTGATGTAATGACAAAGCTGTGGGCTTTCCTTGATTCTGCCACTTTATCACCTGTGGAAATTATTAACCAGCCCTATCTTATTCATAGGTATTTATGAAGATAGAATAAAATTTGCATGGACAACATTCATACCAATGCTTTCTTTTAAATACTAAGCTATTAAATGTTAAAATAAACTGAAGAAAAATCTATTAAAGATAAAAAAGATGTTTACTGTTATACTGTATCCTTTTGTTACACAGGTTAGCTAATTCCTGCCAAGTGAAATGACATCAGATATGAGAATTTTAAAATGACTAAACAGTTCTTAATAGCAGATCAGAGTGATAGGTAAAAATACCAATTTACAAATGATTGGCACTGGTATTTTCATTAGTTGTGTAGGATAAGGTTTGGAATTATGATCTACCTAGTATAATTTATTATCCTTTTGGGTATGTTTGACTCATTATGCTTAAAATTTATCTTAATGGCAAAAAGATATTTCTTAAATCTAAAACCAAACTATTTTCCTAATGCTTAGTTCCTGGTACGTCAACTGTCTAGCTAAATAGTTCTTAAAAGTTTTTATTTTAAACCTTCAGTGTGAGAGCTGGATATATTATCCCGATATAAATATCACATGATACTCTGTAAGTAAGTATACATGCTATTAGAGTCAAAGAGATGTGATAAAATCTTTCTAATTAAGGATTTTGTGTACATTGTGCTGTATACTAAAAATGTAAATGATTTTTATTAAAATTTTTTTTTAAAGAAATCAACATTTCAAGCCGCAAAAAGACACTTCTTTTTTTCCCCCGCAGTACTGAGGGGATTGTACCTAAGAGCTGCTAACTTATATCCTCGGGCCTTTTTATTTTGGGACAAGGTCTTGTTAAGTTGCCTACACTGGCCTTGAACTTGCAATCCTCCTGACCCATCCTCCTGAGTAGTTAGAATTATAAGTGTATACCACCATGCTCAGCAGACACAGAAGAACTTCAAATATAGATGGCTAAGTGAAAGAAAACCAAATGAAAAAAAAGGCTACACATTGTATCATTCCAACTACACAACATTATGGAGAGTGGAAAACTAAGGGGTTGCCAAGGCTTCAGAGGGAAGCAATTAATAGGGGGAGCAGTGGAGACTTTTAGGGCAAGAAACAAAAATGACTGATAAATGTTATTACATATGTGTCAAAACACATAGAAGATACAATACAGTTAATACCAGTGTAAACTATGGACTTTACTTACTAATCTAAGGTGGCAATGTTATGTTGGATGGTAGGGAGAGAGGTACAAGGTGGTATGTGGGAACTCTGTACTTCCAGGCCAATATTTCTTTTTTTTTTTTTTTTTTTTTTTTTTTTTTTTTTTTGTGGAACCGGGAATTGAACTCAGGCCTTTGTGCTTGCCAGGGAAGCACTTATTCTACTGAACTATCTCCCCAGCCCCTAGGCCAATATTTCTATGAATCAAAACTGCTTCCAAAATAAAGTTCATTACTTTCTTTCAAAAGCAAAAGAAAGACATTTTCAGATACAAAAAAGCTGAAAGAATTTGTCAATAGTAGATTCATAGCACTGTAAGGAGTAGGGGGCCAGGGAGATAGTTTAGTAGAATAAGTGCTTTCCTGGCAAGCACAAGGTCCTGAGTTTAACCCCTGGTACTGAAAAATAAAAATAATAAAATATAAATAAATAAAAAGGAGCAGCTATAGCCTATTGTAGAATGCTTGCCTAACAGAACGTGCAGTGCCCAGTACTGAAAGAAAAAGAAGAAAAAGACCACTGGAAATGTTAACTATGGAAATAAATACACAAAATAAGAAATTTGGAACATTTTAAGAAATAGAATTTTATCATGCCAACACTAGTCACAAAAACATAAAGTGTCTACAATAAACTTCAAAGTAAACAATATTGCCAGAAATAAAGTTAGCTTCATTATGAAAAAAGGGGAAATTCCACATGACACTAATAATCCTGTTTGTATTTTTTATTTATTTATTTTTATTTTAGGGAAGGGTCTACAGGGTGTTCAGGGTCTCACTATTAGATTAGACTACAGCCTCACAAGAGCTGGCCTGGGGATTGAACCCCAGGCCCCTGCACCTGCTTGCAGGTGCTTAATCCTCTGAGTTATTTGGCTGGCCCTAATAATCCTAACTATTTAGATACCTATCAACAGCTTAGAAATGCATGAAATAAAATTAACAGAATTCTAAGGATAAAGAGACAAACCAACAGTTCTGTAATCATGGATGGCAAAGCTCTTTTTCCAATAACTGAACAAGTAGAAAAAATTAGCAAAGACATAGTAGGTTTGTTACTATTGCTGTTAGATACTCAACCTATATTCAATAGCAGAATGTCTATCTACCTAGAGCATAAAATTTGCCACACAACAAATATCAACATATCAAAGCATTAAAATTACACACTATTCTCTTACCATAACAAAATTAAATTAGAAATCACTAACAGAAATCACTAGTCATAAAATTCCCAAATATTTGAAAACTCAATACTTTTAGCTCTATGAATAAAAATAATCAATTCTAGTTTTATAAATATCTCCTATATAAAAGAACTGTCAAAGCAAACCAATTTCTTAATCTACCATTCAAAGAAATGCTGGTCTGGAACCAGCACTGACTATATTATTATTAATTATTAATTATTATTATTATTATTGTTTACAAAGGACTTACAGATCTTTTCATGAGTAATAATGTGGTAAATCATTTCACTTAATGCATGTTAATTAAATTTTATCTTCAAAGCAGTTTTATCAGTCCCTCTTTCTAAATGACCAACTCGAGTCAAGAGTGATTAAACCGCCAAAACACAAAAGTCTGGTAAATAGCAGAACCCAGGCTTTTAATCCAAAATGTCACTCTGGGAGCTGCAACATCAATACTCTATAATTAGCCGGGCATGGTGGCATATGCCTGTAATCCCAGCACTCGGGAGGCTGAGGCAGGAGGATTGCTGTGAGTTCGAGACCAGCCTGAGCTACAAAGTGAGCTTAAGGCCAGCCTGAACTGCATAGTGAGACCCTGTCTCAAAAAGACAAAAAAAAAAAAAAAAAAAATACTCTATAATTACACTTCCCTGTTTTGATTACTTAAGCTCTGATTTTAGAACCCGACACTCATCAAAAAACTGCAAGGTCTCTGAACACCACCTCAAATACATTTTTTGAGTATATAAAAGACAGTGCTCTGTTAAATCGCTCATTTTATTAAACTAAAATTCACTTACTGCTTCTCTCCTCCTCCTCTCTTGTTCTTTCTCCCTTGCTAAATTACGATCTTTGAGAAGCCAGAGCTTGCATTTATCTTGAGCTTCGGACAACTGCTGCTGTTCTTTTTGCTCTTCTCCAAGGCACTTGTTTTGCGGTTTGTTTGAAAAAAGTTCTACAGTCGGTCCATTTCCAAAGTCCCTTAAAGAAACAATAAAGCTCAGAGTAAATTTCAAATTCTTTAAAAGTTTTATTAGAAAGATACATTATTAAGTAACAAATATAGAGCAATACAGTATTCCCTCTCTGTTTCACGGTTCAACTTTCACAGACTCTTTGTTTCACAAGTTTTCAAAAAACATTAATCTAAATTAACTATCACAGATATTTCGCTATATTGCAGGATTTTGTGGTAATGTACAGTGTATGTATGTTGCTAAAATTACATACGTTTACGAGTTTAGAAAATGATTTAGAACATTAGAGGTGTTTTTAAAAGTGTGGAAAAGGTTTAAAAGAGTGTGGAAAGGGTTTAGAAAGCCTTAAAATATATACAAATGCTAAAATAAATATAATACCACTTCACTGATTTTCACTTAGCACAGGGGTGTCTGGAACATAACCTCCATGACAAGGGACCGCAGTGTATTAGATAGTGTTTCCCCATGCTATGATGTTTTTAAATTTCATTTTATATGTCAAATTTTACTTAGCATAATCTAAATTAAAGACAACAACAGCAAAAAGTTTTAAAAAACTGTGACCAACATACATCATTCTCACATACAGAATGAGGAAATTATAATGCATTTCTGGAAAATAATGTGTTTATACTTAGGCAGTGCTGGTATTTTTCCTAGCTCAATCACTTCTCATTCTTTTGTGGTACCAGGAATCGAACTCTGGACACCTTGTGCTTGCCAGGCAGGCATGTGCCACTGAGCTACATGTCCAGCCCTTAATAACTTATTTCTATTTTCTTTTAAACATAGTAGATACTCATGTTTAGAAAAAAATCAATAAAATGTACTTTTAAAATTATAGTGTGTTCTGTGTTCTACTAAATATACTTTCTTGACAATGTTTTAAATAAATTAATTCCTATACTGTCCAATCTCCCTTAACCACTTACCAGTCCAATTATTTAAATATAGGATAACCAAAAACTGCATCCTTTTTGTTAATTTTTATAAGATAGCAGGAAATAAAAAACTACAATTTTATCAAATCTATTCAATATAAGAATTAACTGGTTGAAATGACACCTGCCTGAGTGACATTTGGGAGCATCAGTAGGTGAACAAAGCGCTGCCCAAGTGACATTCTGGGTAAACCATTAAGTGGTTAATCCAGTAAATTACAGACCTTTGATTTTCTTGAGACCCTTTTGGCTCCTTTGCATTTTGCTCCAGATGCTTCCTTATTAATTCTTGTGTTCGAGCTTTTACTTCCTTCTCTATTGCTGCTTTTCTAAATTGGTTGAAGAGCTCATCTGAAGATTTCAGTATGTTTGATGTTTTCACTGGTTTGCCCAAACTTTTCCAAGAATCTGCATTCTTAATCTTTATATCCTAAAAGAAATATATGATTCAGTCTGTAGTCTGTGTCAGCCAAATTTTAGAAGGAAAAAAGTATCTCTCGATCCAGTAATAGATCAGATTAAGAATTCAAAGGAATTAATGGACCTTTACAAAATGTTACCAAGTCAGGAGCAAAATGAAAACAGGGTAAGAACTTAAGTATTCCTCTAAGAAAAATGAAAGCAGCACGGTCACCAATTATTTCAATGTAAGACACACATTAACTGAAGCTTTTAGTGAGGGGTCAGGGGTAGGAGATGATGTCAATAGAAACAGTGTGCGAGACCATCTTTGTGAAGTAATGAACTATATAGTCCCATTTCCTCTTAAGCATTTGCCCCAGCACTTCAGTACCTATGTATGGTAGGCACTAGGAATAAAATTAAGTAGTTTGTTATGTTCATCCACAGCCCAAGCTTTGATGTTATGGCATACACAGTACTTGGTGTTCTACTGCTTATTTTTGCTGTAAAGAAATCTCTGTTCTTTTGAAAATTTATTTTTTCAAACTTTATTTCTGGACGTATATACATAAACTCTATAGCTCTTATTCTTTCTAACTTACAGGGGCTAGACAACACTCTGACAGTTAAAATCAAACCCAATAAAATAGAAAATTAATGGTGGTTGTCAGAAAAGGGATTTTTAATCCATACTTAGCAATAAAAGAATACTAAGTTAAACAGAGCTGTTGAATAATAACCACTAGTAGAACACTATATAGGAAATCAAAGATACTACATGCAAAAGCCAAATCATTATGTTTTGTGGGATAAAATATTGCATTTTATATGTGTGGCTAAACAAAAACCTCAAACATTAAGGCTGAGATCTGTCTTCTGAAACTTGCAAGGAAAAAGAGAGAAGGAAGAGGTTAAGGGTAAAGGAGAGAGAGAGAGAAAGGGAGGGAGGGAAGAAGAAAGGGAAAGAAAAGAGGAAGGGAGAGAACAGAGGGACAGGGAGAAGGTGAAGAAGGTAGGGGAGGGGAGGCAGGGTGAGAAAGAGAAATATAAATATCTCCTTCATAGTTCCTGGTAATTAAACTTAAATGCCTACAATAGTATCTGGCACATTTAATATCTTAAACACCTAGAATATTTATTTAAAGAATAACATTAATGTGTGGCTTGAAGATTAAATGCACATAAGATCCCATTAGGAAATCCCCTACATTCAGCTTGTTAAAAGCTGCCTGTTAAGGCAGTTTTATATTTTGCTTTAAAATAAATTGGGGGATGTAGATTCAATGGTGGAACACGTATGAAGCTCTTGATTTGAAAGTGGACACCCACACATGCACAGAGAGAGAGAGAGAGAGAGAGAGAGAGAGAGAGAGAGAGAGAGAGAGAGAAAAGGAAAGAATGAATATTAATATTATAGAATCAGCAATGAAACATAAACACGAGACCATGGTAGGGAATACTAATTTTTTTAAATTGCATAAGCAAAAATGAGGACTAGATACCCCAAAACCTCTCTTGCCTGAGTCATAATCTTAAATTCCTTCAACATTTATGAGAGGAAAATATCATCACTTTTACCTTCTGCACAAGAGCTTGATGTTCACACTCTGACACTGTCGTGCCATTGTCACCAGCCGGATGCATCGCAGTTGGGCCATTCAGAAGCTGTTTGGAATCATCTGGAAGTGCAAGTTTTTAGAATGGCATAATTAAATACTTCATCGTACTTATCCAGAATTTGATTTTTTTTTCCTCCTTTCAGTTAAGACACTAAAAATAAAATAACTGCTGATGCATCTCAGCTTTAGAGTATTTTTTGTTGGGTGTTTGTTATACTCTAGACATGTCTCACTTGAAAGTTATCTCTTTTGTTTTCTTTTTTAATGTATTTAGTGCAGGTTCTACAGGGTCTCACTACACAGATCGGACTCGTAGTGATCCTCCTGTCTTCATTCTTCCAAGTGCTGGGATTACAGGCGTGCGCCACCATGCCCAGTCTCAGTCACTGTCCCTGTGTGCCCAGGGCAAGACCCGCATGGCACACCGGGGATTGAACCCCAGTCCCCGCATCTGCCTAAGCAGGCACTATCAGTTTTGTTTTGATCAACATCGAGTATAGCTGATGGGTGTAATGAGTGACCTGTCAATACCCATTTTATCTGTTTCCATGTCATAGTTCTGTTCAATTTGTAGACTGTCTTCAGCTCCAGAGGTGGGTTTTGATTAGGCAACCCAATCACAACAATTCTACCCTACCCCCAGTAACTTTAGAAACAATGGGCCACTGCAGGGCTACCTGGGTGGCCAATTTGAGAATCATCAAAACACAAAGGTAAGAACTAAAATGGTACACATGTTGTAGGCAGTGGAGTTAGATAGAAATATTCTAGGCAGTCAAGACAGGGCCAGGCCCTCAACGAGACAAGATGGCAGGCAAGGTGACTTTGCAACTTGGAAGAGACAGACACTCCCCATGGGCCACACCTCAAGACCAAGACAAAAAGAGGAAACACAGCTACATACTTCCCTAGGGATGGGCAACAAGGATTGATATTCTAAATAGGTATCAATCACCTTGAAAGAGCCCTGAGTCACTAGCCCAACCCCCAACAGGAAGAGACTCTATCCCATATTCATGCTGCTGTGTGACTCGCTTCCCCATTTGGTACTGGATTTAATCAATTTTACCTGAGCAATGGTGCTTGTAATCTCATTGGTTGGCCATAGTTTTATCCCACTTTTTGTCCATCTAAGTTCCCATGTCTTCACCATCTTAGACCCACCTCACCACATGGTTTTCCTCTATAAAAGTCCCTGGAAGAGACAGCTTGGGGAGGGGGGACTACCTGCTCGGGCCCCCCTCCTGTCCCTCTCTTGGACAGGAGCTTTCTCTCCCTCAATAAATCTATTCTGCTCATAACCTCTGTTTGTTCCTAAAATTCATTCTTTGGTTCTAGAGAACACGAACTCACATGGGTCAGGTCCAGAGATCGTTTTTTCTATGTCATTTGGAGGTTTCCTATATCATTTGGAGGTCACCTACCCAAGATCAGTTTTTCTCCCTGTATCACACACATAGCTGGCAATAACAGCTAACTAGAGAATGGGATAAAAGCCGGGCGTGGTGGCGCATGCCTGTAATCCCAGCACTCGGGAGGCTGAGGCAGGAGGATTGTTGTGAGTTCGAGACCAGCCTGAGCTACAAAGAGAGCTCAAGGCCAGCCTGAACTGCATAGTGAGACCCTGTCTCAAAAAGACAAAAAAAAAAAAAAAAAAAAAAAAAAAAAAAAAAAAAAAAAAAAAAAAAGAGAATGGGATAAAATTGTGCTTCTCTGAGGCCAAGGGAACAAACCAAAATCCTGTTAATACTTTTTTTTTTTCTTTTGGGTGAATGGGAGATGTTGGACACTGAACCCAGTGGCTTGTGAATAATCTCATTAACTTCTAGGTTTTTCTGACAAAATTTCATTTACTATTATAAGTAAAGATAAAGCTACGGAAATAGTTTGAACTATGATCAAACCATTCCTAAAAGTGTGACCTATCTTTGGACCACTAGCAATGTATGAAAGCGAATTCCTTATTATTTCAGTTCGGGCTGAGTTTTCTGTCATTTCTATCATGTGCAACCAGTAACATATTGTTGTATGAAAATTGATAAATTCTGTTTAAATTTTTATTTTTCTTTTCTATAGGTCTAATCAGTGGCAAAGGTACAGAGGGAACAAATCAAAACTTAGTTGCTATCTGTGTTAACCAAGTCAAGCTCACAAAAGCCAAGCCATTTGTGTCCTATAGGAACTTGTACCAAAGCTTCTACCACCACCCAGTTCCTTGGATCATTATCCAACTAAATTACTCTCCTTCAAGTTAATCCTGAAGAAAGAGGGCAAGAAACATCAGGGATGGAGAGAGCGGAGGGAAAAACCACACTGTCAAGGGAGGCATGGATGGAAGAACACTGAGGAGTGGGGAAGATGGTGTGTGCTAGGGGAGTGTTAAGAACATCACTACTTCTCTTGGGGTCAGATGTTATTAGGAAGTAAAAAATGTATGTGGCAAGTGAAGGAAATTGTAAGATGGGTGTCAGTTTGCTGATACTGAGTTGATAAGTGGTTAACAGTGCCACCGCCATGAACTAAAGAGACAAGAATAAAATCTGAGGATTGAAAGGGGGCATTTTCAGTTTTCACATGCCTACATTTTCAATTTTCATATGCTATTTAAGTAAAGATTCTCATTAGATTTCTAAAAGCATGCTTGTAGATAGATACATTTGAGCTGTAAAAACAAGAACAAAAATCACACACACTAAGATTATCAAGAAAGGCTTCCCAGTCTTCCTCACACGATGCTACGTAAAAAAAGGATGAAGGCTTGGCATAACTGGGTTAACAGGAAGGCTAGTCCAAGCCCATTGCTAGGAGAACACCAGCTCTGAAAGCCTATGTTTTGGAAGCTCTGGAGTAGAAGAAAAAGCTAAATTTAAGGTTACAGATAGAATATTACCAACATCTAAAAGTAGTCAGATAAAAAATATTCAGAGAGTGGGTAATTGAGAAAATAGCAACCCAGATGTCTAGAACTATACCAAGGGACCACCTCTCTGAGAAATATATCTACACGATTCCCTGACATCTCAGAACACTTAGGCCCTGTCTTTCTTCAGGAACCTGTTCTTCTCTACTCCAGCTCTGTTATCCTGGACCAGTATCCAACCAGCATCCTGTGCTTCACCAGGAATTGTTATTAACCTAGCATAAGTTCCTCACTTGCAAAACCACTCATTTTATCCTTATAATTATTTTCAGCTTTCTTCCTTTTCTATCCTTTTCTTCAGATTTTTCCTGCAGCTGCAACGGCTTAATTGATCTCTACTTGTGGTCTCTGTGACTCATTCTCTCAATAAACCTCCATAATACTGGAAGATCAATTACCTTAAAGCACACCCTCTGCTCCAAAGACCATCACTGGCTTTCTACTACCCAGAGAAGTCTAAAATTTCAAGATTCTAAATTCTTTATGACTTGCACCTAATCTTCCTTTCCACATTTATCTCCCCATTTTCCCATTTATCCAACCAACATTTAATTTTTTAAAAATATTTATTTATTTATTTGGTACAGGGTCTCACCATGCAGCTCAGACTCCTAGTGATCCTCCTGTCTCAGCCTCCCAGTGCTGGGATTATAGGAATGTGGCACTATGTCAGTCTCAGTGACTGGCACAATGCGCACTGGTTTCAGGGCCTACATGGCATCCGGTACTGGGGATCAAACCTGGGTCCTTGTGCTTGCCAGGCAGGCACTTAACCTGCTGAGCTATCTCCCTGGCCTCCAACCAATATTTTAGTATACTGAATTTTTAGTTGCCTAAATACATTCACGTACATTCAATTTTGTTAAATGTGCATCTGTCAAAGAGACCTTGTAATTCTGCTTTCCTTATACTCTTTCGTTTACTTAAGGCATTGTTTTTACTTTTATGCAAGGTGACCACTTCTATTGGTTGGCAAACAGCTGAATTTACCATTTTATCATGTGAATTCAAGTTGATTCCACAGTGTGTTTTTTAAAAATTCAGTAGACATTTTAATGAGAAGAGTAAAGGACAAGCTATAAGATAAGATCATAAATCTTTTGTGACTAAAAACTTTACAAGGAAAAAAATGGAACACCTAGGGTAAAGGGATGAAGAAGACTTTGTCAAACTATTTTTGCAATAAGAAAACTTCAGCATAAAAATTTAGTACTGAAATTATTTAAACCTAAGGTAAGATTTGAAAAATTATTTCCATTGAGAATAAACTACAGAAAGGTAAATTTCCATATATATTTTAGTTTATATTTAAAATATATAAACTGTAGGTGGCAATCCCTTAGGCATATTGCCACCTACAGTTGGTAAATATTACAGTAGAATGGACATCCAACTCTAGTATCATCCAAGCTCCCTTTACGGCAGTGTACGGTAGTCCCTCGCTATTTCACACTTCAACATTTGTGGACTCACTGTTTTGTGGGTTTCAAAAAATATTAATCTAAATTAT
This sequence comes from Ctenomys sociabilis, assembly GCA_004027165.1. Taxonomy (NCBI): domain Eukaryota; kingdom Metazoa; phylum Chordata; class Mammalia; order Rodentia; family Ctenomyidae; genus Ctenomys; species Ctenomys sociabilis. The sequence goes on along the minus strand of PVKA01006562.1, from coordinate 60,047 downwards.
TTATAGTGGATTATTCACTGCCTTGTGGGATTTTGCAGTACCATACAGTATCCATGTGTTGGTAAAATTATGTAGGTTTACAAGTTTAGAAAATGGTTAAGACCATTAGAAGTGTTTATAAGAGTGTGGGGAGAGTTCATAAAGCCTTAAAATATACATAAATACTAAAATAAATATATTGTCACTGCTTCGCTGATTTGCACTTACTGGGGGTGTCTGGAACTGACCTCTGCCGTAAGTGAGGGACCACTCTACTACTCACAATCCTCACAGAAACATGAGGTGGTACAACAGCCTGATCCTTCCTGAAGATTCAAGTACTAAAATCCTGTGTTTCCATAGATGGCTTGTTTTCTTAAAACAGAAACAAAAACATCTTACTTACACTAACATTGTTTTTTGCTGTTTCTATTCCTTTTCAAGGGTATGTCTATTTATCATTCTCCTATAAACATATTCTAATGAATACAATAATTTTCCCTACTGCTTTTTTTCTAACTATCTTTTAAACATATTCCATGTTCACCAGTTTAAACACTTACAAATACAAAACAGAGCTGTGGATGTAGCTGGATGTGATCCTCAGTACTAGAAGATAAACAAAAACTTTTGTGAAAGCAAACCTCCTGATAGAGCCAGTATTAATCCTTTTCACTTTTCTTTACCCATCCTGAATGCTCTATAGTATGTGATGTTCTTCTATCACACCACTTTTCCTTTTTCTCCTACTTTTTTGAGTATCTCATTTTTAGTTTGAGACAGGGCCTCACTCTGTGACCTAGGATGGCCTCACAATCCTCCTGCCTCTGCCTCTGCCTCTGCCTCTGCCTCCAGAGTAATTGGGATTATCGGCTCATACCACTGCACTCAGTTTACTTTTTTTTTTTTTTTGTGGTGACAGTGTCAAACCCCAGCACCCTACCTGTGAGCTATATGCTTGGCCCTTGTTCAAATTACTAATTTCTTGTAATTTACTGAGGTGCTATAAATTTCCTATTACGTTGTCCCCTGCCTTTTCCTAATCTGAACATTTTTCTGGTGTTTTCATTCATTTTTATGGCCTCAAGTAGTTATCTATTGGCAATTCCTAAATTATACTTCCTGTTTTTCTCTGTTAGCACAAGAAACCCATTTTCATTTTTGTATTTTTAGTTAAATGCTCTTCACCTGCTCATAAATGTCCCAAATGAGCTCTGCCTTTTATTTTCCCAACTATTAGACAATTTCTTGACAGGTTGCTTATTCTATTAATTCTCACAAAAATTGTCTCTTTGCTAGGTGTGGTCCTGTACACCTAACTGCAGAACTCTGACTGAGGCAAGAGGATCATAAATTCAAGCCCAGTCTCCGCATTTTAGCAAGCCTGTCTCAAAGTAACAAAAACAGAAAAATAAAAAAGGCCTGTGAATGCAGTTCAGTGAGAAAGTATGAGGTTCGATCCTCAGTATGGGGAGGGGAAGGGAATCTTCCCTAATCCCCAGTCTTTCTATGCTCACTATATTTGGTTTGGTTATAATAACATTTCCTAGACACCAGCATTCATTGACTTTATTTGGTCTTAATTATATCCATGTACCCTTATCTTTGTCCAACCTCTAGAAAGCAGATGGCAACTCATCCTAGTAAAATCCTTCTGATCATTCTGTGGTGCTGTGGACTGAACCTGGGTCCTCCTATTACACCCCTAAAATCTTGATATTTTCATGTTTCTGTTTCAAGCTTGGTGTTGCATTCAACTGTAATAAATTACCTAACTTTAGTACTGCTTACTCAGAACTACCACATATGCATTCTCTTCTATGAAGTACATTACAATTTTATTACCACGAAAAGATGGACATAAACATTTCTTTCCTTCCTTCCTTCCTTTGCTCTTTTTTTTCTTTTCTTTTCTTTTCTGTATTTAGGACAGGATCTATAGGGTCTACTGGATCTCACTGCACAGATCAGACTCATAGTGATCTGCCTGTTTACAGCCTCCCAAGTGCTGGTATTACAGGCATGCGCCACCGTGCCCAATCTCTCTTTCTCCCTTTTTTTTTTTATTTTCTGGCAGAACTGGGGATTGAACTCAGCTCTTGAACTTGCCAGGCAAGCGCTAATTCTACTGAGCTATCTCCCCAGCTCCTACCATGCCCAGTCTCAGTTGCAGTTTCAGCCCCAGGGGTGGGGCTGGCACAGCACACTGGAGATCGAACCCCAGCCACTGCGCTTCACCTAAGCAGGAGCTTTAGTCCGCTGAGTTATAGAAGCCTAGTCTGACCGCAAGACATTTTCTCTCTCTTTTTTCTTTTGGTGTTTATAATTTGTTTTTGGCATTGGCAATGCTCACAACTGCATCTAGTCTAGGCTTACCTATCTTAGTGTCTCCCACTTCAGACACTGTCTAGTCTGGGGTCACTAATATCACAGAAGTAGTAGCCTTTGTGGCCCACACCCAACTTCCAACCCTAAAATATCAAGATTCCAAGTTGAGACTTGACAGTACTGTCACTTCTGACAAGACGCACAGATGTGATATCTACTATAAATCCAAGAGGCTAACAATATAAAAGCTTAGCCAGTTTGGGGAGATGTTTTCAGTAAACAGAAGGCAATTTTTTCTAGTCCATGTGTCTTTACTGTAAACTAGTTTTTATATAGATATGTTCATTTATTTATAGAATTTCTAAATACCTTTTATTCATTATACCCTACTTTTATGACTCAGTGATATTTCAGAAGCATTTCCCAAGTCTTCTAAGAAGTTGGTTGTATATACTTGGGCAGGAGTAGGCTTTTTTATGTAGCCCATGTGCCAATGTATACAATATACATGAAAATAAGCTAAGTGTAAATTATACTGGGAGTATAGTCTTTCTTTTATTTTTTTCTTTCTTTTAAATGGAATGAGTGCCAGGGCTGGGGAGATAGCTCAGTAGAATAAGTGCTTGCCTGAGTTCAGATGCAGGGTCCTGAGTTCAGTCCCCAGTACCGAAAAAAAGAACAACAACAAAAATAAAAAAATACATGAATAAAAGATAAATGGAATGAGTCCTACAACAGTGATTATACATATTTTACAACTTTCAATGATAACAAACAGCCAGCTGCAGCATGTATCATGTAGGTTCATCAACATTGGCCTATGGTATCAAACAGGATTTCTAAAAATATGCTTTATGATTCCAACCTGGCATTTACTAGTTAGAATTTGCAGTATTTCTAAGATAGCTATTTATGATGGCCATAGCATTCTTAAATATAGATTTAGAAATTTCTTAGTCACAGTTGTTCATCAACTTCTTACCTGAAGGAGGCTGTATTTGTAAAGGTTCACTGTTTTTCAGAGTCTGTACAGATTCTGACTCTTGAGGATTGAATGCCAACTTGTGGTGATTTGGTGCGGTCTTGTGAACCAGGTCAGTTTTGTCAGAAGGCTTGTCTTGCACAGAAGACTGTATCTGGTAAGACAAAGTTAAAGTTATCTTTCAGAGTTTTAATCAAGAGGATAGCCTTTCTCCTCTGCCCAATAAGGGCACAGAAGTGTCTGAGCAGATAGGACAAATCAATGAATAGTATCTGTGCAAGACAAAAACCTCTGCTAGGCTCAATAAAGCAAATGCCATTGGAAGGTTTATCCCAATAACAAAGACCCAAACTCAATGGTAAAAGTCAAATGTGTAGGGTTAAATCAGTGAATAATCACTATGCAATACACAAATACAAGTCTTCATTCATAAACATATGCGTAATATACTACTTTATCATAAATGGCTATTTTGTCCCTCAATGAGTCAAATCAAACAACAACAACAACAAAGAACTCTGAACAAAATAGTTCATAAAGTGGCATTTTATATGCTAAATAGAGAATGCTTATAGAGTTCCTTCATAACTTGACATAATGTTTTGATTGTACTAATTCCTACTGCAAGATGGATCATCTTCATGTTAGAAAGAACTTCTTGAGAGCTCATTCTGCCCACTGTGTTAAATATTCCAACACGTCCCCTGAGTGTTCAGAGCTCTGCTTTAACTCTCAAGGCCTCAGATGCCACAGAAAACACTGCTAGGCCTTATTTGCCTCTTGTCAGGCTTTTACTTCTGATTTAGAAATTCCCAATCTGTATATAAATATACTAATCATTTAAAACCCATACGAAGCATATTCTCCTTGATGAAAGTAGTCTACATTATTTTTCTTAAATATAATTATGAATACAGATTATATAATATAATCTGTGGTTACTTTCCTTTTGACAACTTCCTGGTTATTTATTATTGTATTTCCTAATTTAGCTAGATGTTACATAAATTTACTATAATTCTGTATTTCAGATGGACACACAGGCTAAAATTTGGTATGAAAGTAACAACTTGAACTAGTAAAAAAAGATTTCTTCTTCTCTTAATTATTAATCAAACATAGAAGTGCTAAAACTGATAGCTGGCATTTATAAGCTTTATTTAAAGAAACCCTAAATGCCTTTTCTTTACCATCTGTTACTGAGAAATTTCTACACAGTACTGCACATCCTGCTGTGCACACACCAGGCGTCTCCTCTATCTAGATTTGAGTCTCAATGGAAGGTGTTCTCCTTATCTGTTTAACTTATATAACACATCTTATTAGGAAAATAAAACCAAACAGTTTTTTAAAATGATTTTTAGGACGAAATAACTTTTTATGGAAAATCACTTCAAAAAGAGCCAATACTATACAGAATGTTTAAATTCTTAGGAAAAGCAATTACCTTTAGATTTTCATTAGGAGATGAATCACTGCACTTTACTCCAGTAAGTTTAGGAGGTATTTCTGCAAAAAAAAAAAAAAAAAAAAAAAAAAAAAAAAAAAAAAAAAAAAAAAAAAAAGTAAATAATTATTCCAATGTTTGTCAACTTAAAAAATTAAAAGTTATATTTTTTTTCCATTTTAGAAAGATTTTAAGACGGGGGGGGGCTGGGGAGATGACTCAGTGCAATAAGTGCTTCCCTAGCAAGCACAAGGGCCTGAGTTCAATCCCCAGTTGTGCAAAAAAAAAAAAAAAAAAAAAAAAAAAAAAAAAAAAAACAAAAACAGTGATTTTCAAATATCACCCTTTGTACAAAGAAATACTTGCAGCCATGGGTTTTTGCCATTTGAATCAACTAAAAATTCTAGAGTGACACCTTTTTTTTGTAATGTATTTGGTATAGGGTCTCACTACACAGCTAGGACTTAAAGTGATCCTCTGTTTTCAGCCTCCCCCATGCTGGGATTACAGGCATGCACCACCATGCCCAGTCTTGGTGGCTGGTTCAGGTGCCTGGGGTTGGGGCCAGCACAGCACGTGGTGCCAGGGATTGAACTGTGGTCCCTGTGCTTGCCTAGGCAGGCACTTAGTCCACTGAGCTATCTTGCCGACCTGATACCTGGTTTTCTTATGGGATAATGTTTTTTTTCTCCCTATAACAGAGTACATATCCATCCCCAAATTCCAACTTGCATTATGAGCAGGCCAAAAAAAAAAAAAAAAAAGATGGAATAATTATATCACAGGAAAGAGTTTGAATAAATGACAGCTTATAAAGGGACAAGTTACAAACAGATAAGGTTTCAAACAGTAGTGATTATATTAATACTATTCTTTACCAATTACCCCTAAAAAAAGCATGAGGATGAATTAAAATAATTATGAATTTATTATAAAAGAAGGGGTACACTGTGGTCTAAGTGGATACTCTTGCATTAAAAGTGGAAGTTATTTGCTTTTTGTGGTAATGTTGAGCATATAGCTAAGAGGGTCTGCTTCCAGGCTGTTTGGTAGTCTCAACTATACAGTAGCAAGTGGGCTTCACAGGACTTCTTTAGAAATATCTGTACAGCTGACACTGGCAGTAGAAGGACATACCTAAGATCTGTCTTTATTAGGATGCAAACAGGTTCTTCTTTGTTCATTCTGCAAATGATTCAATTGCTATCGTCTCCAATCCTAACCCTAGGTCAGTGTGGCAAAGCACCACACTGCTAGCTAGTCATTGGCTTTATTTTTATTTTTTAAAATTCTTTGTGGTACCAGGGGTTGAACTTAGGACCTTGCACTTGCCAGGCAAGCACTTATTCCACTGAGCTATCTTCCCAGCCCTGGCAGTTATTGGCTTGATCTGTCTCAAGTCGGTTTTCTTGACCAACCTGAATTATTTTCTTTGGGATCCAGGACAACAATGATAGTTCACACCAATTACTATTCAAATTTAAAACATTCTAAGCATTAGCTATCCATGTTTGAAAATCTGTAACATATGTATTGTATGTTACACTGTTTATGTCATTTTTTCTATTTGTTTTTGCTTCTGTTTTTCATTCTTCAAGTTAAAATACAAATAAATAAATTTAAAAAAGAAGAAAAAAAGACTGAACACACAAAAAAGAATAAAAAAATTAAATAAATGAAAAAAGCAGCCCCTCCCCCCAAAAAAATTCTACTAATTACCTTCTACCTCCTAAAATTCCATGTTTTCACTGGATGTATTACTATTATTTCCTTGCCTAAAATATTTGATGCTGGACAACCTTAAAATTGCTACTTGCTTCACTTTGTAGAATTTAAGTATTAAAAATGACAAAAACCATTTTAATGTCACTTGGCTAAATATTAGAGGTTGGAAGGGTAAGTTAGAAGGGCAGATCACAAGACAGATTGGAAAGTAATTAGAGGATTAAAGCCCAGTTGCCTTAACATTTAATGTATATAGTTTCAATCTTGAAGAAAAAACAGAATTCATTAATACGATCTTATATGCAAATCTACAAATCCAATTATTCAAACATGAGGCAACACTATCTTATAACACAAATTATTAAGAATCATTAATGCAATTTAAAATACAAACTATTAAATAACCACAGTAATGTTCTGCTAAAGAAAATTCAAGAACATTTTATTTTTCTGAGATATAAAATGAAAACTCAGAATAATTATAAAAGCAAGAACTTTCAAATTTGAATACACTCCAGGCATAGTGGCACATGCCTATAATCATAGCACATAGGAGGCTGAGACAGGAGGACAGTTGTGAGTTTGAGGCCAGCCTGGAATACATAGCAAGACACTATCTCTAAAAACAAAAATTAAAAATAAATAAGCTTTCATTTTAAAACTGGGCTCTGTAGGACAGGCCACATAGCTCAGCGGATCAAAGCACCTGCTTAGGCAGACTTAGAGGCCAGGTTGGAGGGGTGGGGAGTGAGAGCTGGAAGGATGGGGTGGTTTGATCCATGGGGATTACTATACGGGCCCTACCCTCAGGGCGTTGAGACAGTGATTGAGACTGGGAGTGGTAAGGAGCGAGCACTTGTAATGCCAGCACTTGGGAGACTGTAAACAGGAGGATCACTACAAGTCCAATCTATGTAGTGAGGCCTTGTGGACTAAATACATTAAAAAAAAAAAAAAAAGAAAGAAAACTGGGTACTGTGATATATGCCCATAATCTCAGCATTCAGGAGAGCTAAGGCAAAAGGATGCCAAATTTGAGCTCAGCCCAGGCAATCCATGAATTTAAAGGTATTTTCTCTCAAAATAAAAAATAAAGGGCTGAAGATGTATATCAGTGCAAAGGCCCTGGGTTCAATTCCCAGTATCACAGAAACATGCATACACACTAGCTTTCATTTTAAACTGTATCAAGACACTTTTTCAAAATTTTCTCACTTTTATTTAAGATATTTGACTGTGAACAATTTGTAAAATGTCATTAAATTATCTATTTATTGAACAACAGAGCCATTTATTTCCAAAAAGGGGACATATTCCATAGTACAGTAACCATTTGGATATGTAAAATAGTTTCAAACTCTTACTATAAGTTTTGGTGGGGCTGGGGAGATGGCTCAGTGGAATAAGCGCTTCCCTGGCAAGCGCAAAGGCCCGAGTTCAATCCCCAGTTCCGCCAAAAAAATAAAAGATTTGGTCAAAATACCAGACACGCAGTAAAACTGACAACCTAATTTAAATAGCATGTAGGAGTTCAGAAATACCTCATGAATGGTCATAAACTAGACAGAGCTAAGATGGAATACAAAACTACTAGAAGAGAATTTATGATAATTAAGAAAACAGAATGTGCTCTTTAGTAGGAATGGTATAGACAGCTGCCAAATGAGTGAAGATCATTTATATGACATGTAAATGACTTCTCTATGTTACAATACCTTCCTATACTATAAATACGAATCAAGTATAGACACATTTCCAAAGCTGTGGAATTAAACATTTCTCAGTTGCCACACGTGGCTACTGCTGGCCTTTGGATGTAGAAGTTTAACTTGTACTAAGCTGGATAAGCCAAGGCAGAAACACTGATTTGGGAATGTAACAGTCTTACCCGCCAGTGGGCTGCTGACCTTGCTGCTACTTTTAGATGCTAGTGGGACCCAGTTTGGTCTCTCATTTTCAGTTGAAGAACTGTGTATCTGTAGTGGTTTCCTAGTGATCGCTGACCTTTTGAGAGGACTGAGATTCTGAGTAGATCATAGCTGGAGAAGAGTCCACTGCAGTCACTTCACTTCTTTTTGTTTTCCTCCTCATGGAGTCGTCTCCTTCACCTTCTCTCAACAGAATCATTCTCAGAAACTTCACCAGTGGCACCGTCTTGCCCGGTGTCATCAGCATTGCCTTCCAAGAGCATATTTCTCTGCCGAGTTGCAGCTTTAGGCATTGCTTTTCTTTTCCCTTGAATACCATGGCATCACCATCCTCTGTAATCTTGTCTAAATTTAAATAATCACCAGCTATATAACGAGACATTATTTTACTATTGCTGCATTTTTCAAGCTTTATCTTGAGGCTGCTGCCCATCATCTGTGACTATTGGACTCTGTTCCTTCACTAATAAAGCTAGAGCAGCTTCTGAGCCTCTCTGGAGGATCTTGTCATCTAAGGCTAGCCTGTTTTTAGAGGATTTTCTCTTATTGCAGGATGTCCTCAATCTGTTTTTGTTATTGTTGTTGTGATTATTAATTTTTTTTTTGAGTTGGTTGATCTGTTATTGACCACTGCTTGTTTTCATACTTTGGTGCTGTTCTGCAATTCTTCTTTAAAGGCACAGTTGCAGAAGCAAAATCCTCATCACTATCAGAGTCCTTGAAATGAGCAGTAATGGACTCACTGCTCATTTCTTATGGGCTGCATCATCCCTTTCAAGACTGCAAATCTGCAGCTCAAGAGGTCTATGTCTTCTGGCAGTGGTAGTTTCAATTCTTACCTAAAACCAGACATGGTGGGCTCTGCCCACTGCCACCAGTCCTCCAGCCAGTGGCTGTGCCTGTGTCCTGAGAAGGCCCTTGCCCACACCCCTCCGAAGCAAGGTACACTTTTCTGCTTATGGAAAAAACTTTAGCTACAGAATTTTAAAAATGATGCAATTGAGGAGATCAGTTAAAAAGCTGACTTGAGACCTATTTAGCAAAGTGTTTTAGATACTCCAGAGATTTCAAGCAAGCCATTTTGGAGTATAAGTCCTGAAAGCTAAATAAGAATTTAATACATATATTAAAACTGAATCTATTTATTGTATGTAATAGAAATAATTACTGAAGAATTTTAGGAGAAAATAGGTATTGCCATTGGCATAAAAAGTAATTGGAAATCATTACATGATGATTCTGGTTTCTTTATTTTCTTCCTTTTCAATACTGGGATTGAAATAAGGCCTATTTGCTTTTAGATTATAACTTCTTTTTTAGAATTTTGGACTGAGTATTAAACTTGGGACCTTGTGCTTGCCAGGCAGGCATTTCAGCCACAGAGCTATCTCATACTCTTCACTAAGTGTCTTTTAATTGGAGTTAGAAAGTGGAAAAAACAAAACTGAAAATCCTAGCCCAACGGTTCTCAAATGTGGTGGTACCTAGAGTCCCCAGGAGTACCTTCTGGATCCATTTCCCAGTTAATTCATATTTTATTAAAAGTTTTATAGGTGATTCTAATGTGTTGTCAATGTCAAGAAGCATGACTGTAAATCAGCTGTTTATTTTAGAAGACCTACTTTGAACAGAAAATTTAAAAACACATCAGACAGAAATGATCATTACTTCTAAGACTGAAAACTGAATATGAATCTCAATATATGGAAGGTGTTTGTCAAGCTTGGTTACCTGAATTTCATCCTCCTAGTCCTTTGAACCAAGTATTTTAACTGATGAGGAACTTAATCCTACCAGTGTTAGTTAAGAGCCTAGGTTGCACTACTAAAGACTAATTGCTTCATTCCTATTTTGAAGTCACCAGTAATTAAGAAAGGTTAAAGAATAAATATTATTTTAAGAAACAATAAATCTCATTCTCTGAACATTACACTATAATAAAAAAGCAAGAAGTCCAAAGAATGAAGTGACAAAATTTATTCGAGGTTGAAACAAGACAACAAAAACTGAATCATTGAGTTCCTTTGTATTTAACTACATAATGACTAAAATTAAGCATATTTTAAAATCATTATCAAGGGGGTCAGGGTGTTGGCTCAGTAGATACACATAGAACTTGCTATGTAGCCCAAGCTAGCCTCAAACTCCAGATCCTTATGTGTCAGTCCCCCAGGTGTTAAGATTACAGGTATGTGCCTCTACATCCAGATATTTATTTTAATAGTGCTGAGGGTCAAACTGAAATGACTTGTTTTTTGTCTTTTGGCAGAACCGGGGATCAAACTCAGGCCCTTGCACTTGCCAGGGAAGCACTTACTCCACTGAGCCATCGCCCCAGCCCCTTGAAATGACTTTTTTTTGTGTGTGTAGTGCTGGGAAGTGAACTCATGGCCTTGCACATGCTCAATATGAGCTCTACCACACCTTATAACACACTTTACCCAAGTTTAATAGATGTAGTAGATAAAGCTTCTGTTTTTCCCTTTTTTTAAATGGGGAAAAAGTATGTATTTACAATTAGCCAGGATCTAGATGATCCTAATTTTGTTGGCAGCATCCAATGCATCACAATCAGGAGCCAGTCGAACATATGCCTTCGTTTCCTCCATCAGGCCTGATTAGGGTATTGACTTTGGCAACGTCAGTGTTATAGGGCTTCTTCACAACTTGCTGGCTTTGACATCCACAATGAGCATGTGTGTTGCTGTCCTCGATATTTTTCATGGCTGACTGTCGTCAGGGGGAACCTGGTGATGGCACAGTGGTCAAGACAGTTTCTCCTGGGGGTGATCTTCTGAGGGTACTTGGGCTGCCTCTGGAGCCGCAGGATCTTGGGATGGCAGAAGCTGGGTGACATTTGTATCTTCTTTTTGTGGTTGTGGATGCCTTTCAGCACAGCCTTTATGACCTTCAAAACTTTTGCTTTGGCTTCAGCTTTGGGAGGGGCAGGGGCTTCCTTCTTTGCCTTCGGTGCCATCTTAGCAAAAAGGCCTTTTTTTTTTTTTTCTTTCCTTTTTGAAACAAGGTTTCACTATACAGTTCAGGCTGGCCTCAAATTCACTTTGTAGTCCAGGCAGGCCTTGAACTCATAGGGATTCTCCTGCTTCCACCTCTCAAGGGCTGGGATTACAGGTTTGCACCACTACACCCAGACAGAGCTGTTGCTTATATACCTAATTTCCTTTTCTTTTTGGCAGAACCAGGGATTGAACTCAGGAGCTTGTGCCTGCCAGGGAAGTGCTTATTCCACTGAGCCATCTCCCTGGCCCCAAAGTTGTTTATTTATTTACTTTTTTTTCAATACCAGGGATTGAACTCAGGATCTCTACTGAGCTATCTCTCTGGCCTATACACCTAATTTTCACAAATTTTATTTTCTCACTAAAGAACCCCATTTCCCTCATCTCTAAAACTATGACAAAGCATTTATTATCTATTACTTAAGAATTTCACAAAAAAAAAAAAAAAAAAAAAAAAAAGAAGAATTTCAAGGCTAGGGAGATAGCTCAGCAGAATAAGCGCCTGCCTGGCAAGAGCAAAGTCCTGAGTTCAATCCCTGGAACTGCAAAAATGAAGAATTTCATATGCATAATTAAAAATAGATACTTTCATTAGTTTTATAACAGGCATGTTTATTTTCCACAATTTATAATCTTTTTCTTTATAATTTTTTTTTTTTTTTGGCAGTTCTGTAACTTTATTGTCAAGTTAGTTCTCATCCATATTCACTGTCTGGAGATCTTTGAACATGGTAACGGGGACGTAGGTTGCCAAGATATACAGCTTGTTTGGTGAATCTTCATCCTCATTCTGTTTCCTGAACAACCGTACCCGGATACGATATGGAACATTCCTTATTCCTTTGGCCCAGACAGCTTTGTGGAGCCTGGTGTCGATGCGCATGTCCTGAGTCCCTATTTCCTTCATGGCAAAGTTCCGGATCTCCTTAAGTGCCCGAAGTGCGCTTTTTGAAGCCCACTCTGTGGATGCGCTTGTGAATGGTGATTGTATATTCTCAGGTCACCACCTTGTTGATGGCAGAATGGCCCTTCTTCTTCTTGCTACCCTTCTTTGTGGGAGCCATTCTGCTGGGTCCAAGTTGGAAAGGCTTCTTTATAATTTTTAGTGTTACAGACACACTAGGAATTAAGGGTATTGTAATAGGCACAACTAAAGTCAGTATTTAAGACAAAAAGTTCTTTTTAAATTTACATATATTAAGCAAACATAAAAATTCCCATCAAGGTAGGCTTTACATTTGCAATTTATTATGCATACACACCTTGTGTTTTCAATGAAATACACAGAATGTTCATAAAATAATTAACATTTCATAAATAAATGATGATGCAAAGTATCAGGTCAGAAGGCAAATTGACCTTTACATCTCTCACAAGTTGTATGGTGTATATTACTGTGACATAGATTGAAATAGGAAAATGAGGTAAAGATATAGCTCTCGGTAGAATTTTTTGCCTGGCATGCAAAGAACTGAGTTTAATTTAATATATGGAAGGAAGGGAGAAAAGAAGGGAGAAACAGAAAAAGAAATTTTTTTCTACTTTCCTTTTAACAATATATTCCCCCCAAAATTGACAAAGATGGCATGAACTAGAATATTAGTCATAAAATTCAGCCATATCTTAAGATCTGACTAGTGAGGATAAGTTATTTTCCTAGAATGTTAGAAAAACAAAATATTGTACCATTTTAAAAGTATATTGATAAAAGCAGCTTGCGCCTTCAGCGTGCACCTCGGTGCCTATAACATCCTTTTTTCCTTCCCAAGTGACAAGATCTGGCTTCACACCCAACATCCTGGAGAATAAAGAAGCCCTGGAATTGCTGAAGACTGCCATTGGGAAGGCTGGCTATTTGGACAAGGTGGTCATTGGCATGGATGTGGCCATGTCCGATTCTTCAGGTTTGGGAAGTATGGCCTGGACTTCAAGTCTCCTGATGACCCTAATAGGTACATCTCACCCAATCAGCTGGATGACCTCTACAAGTCCTTCATCAAGGACTACCTAGTCATGTCCATTGAAGACTCCTGCAAGCAGAACGACTGGGGTGCCTGGCAGAAGTTCACAACCAGCGCTGGTATCCAAGTGGTGGGTGATGACCTAATAGTAACCAACCCCAAGTACACTGCTAAGGCATGAATCAGAAGGCATGCAACTGCCTGCTGCTCAAAGTCAACCAGATAGGCTTGGTGATTGAGTCCCCGCAGCTGTGCAAGCTGGCGCAGTCCAATGGCTGAAGCGTCATGGTGCCCCACCAGTCTGGGGAGACAGAAGACACTTTTATCACTGACCTGGTGGTGGGACTCAGCATGGGGAAGATCAAGACTGATGCGCCCTGCTGATCCACACACCTGGCCAAGTACAACCAGATCCTCAGAATTGAGGAGGAGCTGGGTAGCGAGGCCAAGTTCACTGGCCAGAACTTCAGCAACCCTCTGAGCCAACAGGCCATGGCAGGCCAGCTCCCAGGCCTCCGGCCCAGGTAGGTAGGTCCCCTCCTGCCACCACTTCTGTAAATGCTGTCAGGGCCATCCATGACCCCAGCTGTGATCGCCATGCTTGTCACCTTGTGTCCCACTGCATCTGGAGCCATGTGTGTGCCCCAGGCCAGGTTCCCAGTGGTTCTGTTGTGAAATAAACTTTGGACCCCAGAAGGACAGCAAATAAAATAAAATAAAATAAAATAAAATAAAATAAAATAAAATAAAATAAAATAAAATAAAAGTATATTGATAATGGTAAACACTGTTTCCTTCAAGCAACATATTATTCTTTTAAAACCTGATAATTCATCTTAAAATTTAGGTAATTTATTAAAAAAAAAAAAACCCTACTTTTCTGCTAATCTTGAAAGTATTTTCTGATTAATAATGATTAAATAATTCTAACAAATAATTGCAATAACATTTTTATCCTACAAATATGAGATACAGTGCTCTAACTTCTTAGGCCACAAATGCTTTATTATATAACAATTGTTGGGCCAGGAAGATAGCTCTGAGGCATAAACGCCTGCTTGGGAAGTGCAAGATCCTGAGTTCAATTATCTCAAAAACAACAAAACCAATCCCACCCAGTTTCTAATTACAATATAAAATTCTAAATGCAACTTTTCCAGTATTGTTTTGTACTAAGCTATCAAATAAGGAAATGCTGGGGCCAGGGAGATGGCTCAGTGGAATAAGCGCTTCTCTGGCAAGCACAAGGTCTTGAGTTCAACTAGTTCCGCCAAAAAAAAAAAAAAAGTAAATGTCATATAGTTGGAATCCTGGATACATTTTTAAAATTTTCTACCATAATGAATTTCAGCAGAAGTAAAAATCATAACAACATTATTTTCTCTTATATCCTTTATCTTGTTTTGGTTTGCTGAGATGGGCTCTCACAGGGTCTATGAAGCCCAGGCTGGCCTGAAGCTTGTGGTGATTCTCTTGCCTCAGCCTTTATTTGAAATAAAGCACACTGTAGCCATGAAAGTGTCTTACATTCTCAATTTGCCTTTTGGTCATTAATGATAGACCAACACTGCCAAATCAGAAGTAATTACTTTTCAATTGTATGACCATTAACAAAAAAAAAAAAAAACCCAAAGAGAACATGCATGACCCAAACCTGACACAATGGTAAACTATACAATATGGTACTTTAATGTAACTGAGAATATAAGTATATTTTGCTATAGATAATATTTTATGGTAAGCAAACCAAGAAATTGGGGAAATAACTGCTTTACAACTTCTGGGATAACTTTTTGTTTTTTATGTATTTAGTGCAGGGTCCATAGGAATCACTACACAGATTGGACTTGTAGTGATCCTTCCTGTTTTTCAGCCTCCCAAGCACTGGGATTACAGGTGCACACCACCACGCAAGTCTTATTCACTGTCTCAGTGCTCCCTGGGAGCAGGGCCAGCGCAACACATTGGGACTGAACCCTAGGCCTCTGTGTCTATCTAAGCAGGCGCTTTAATCCACTGAGCTATCAGGCAGGTCCTATGGTTTCTTAATCCAAAATGACTGTTTAATTCAGAATATAGCATCACAGCACTTTACATTAGAATGGTGTGATGTAACAATTAAACTGAAAGGTACTTTCAAAAAATCTTATTTTCTGAAAAACAGTAGAACCCAGTCTTCTATTATCTAATACATTTTTAGTTTTAAACTCTAATATCTATTAGACATTATCCTGCCATGAATAAAGTTATTTTCAATATTAGAAATCAACAAGTCATATACGTAATATGAAATTCCCTTTTCAGTGCCTTTTAAATACTGCCTACATTTAATGCAATTAAAGTAAGTATGGCATTGAAACCACAGGTTCTGGGTAAGTATCAAATACTTCTTTCTTCTCAATATTACAAGAAAGTGCCCCACTCCTCCAGCCCCTACAGAAGCATATGTAGGGTCAGGCTAACCTGCTTTTTTAAAAATGTATTTGGTCGTTACAAGGTCTCAGTATGCAGCTGGGACTCACAGTGATACTCCTGTTTTCAGCCTCCCCAGAGCTAGGATTACAGGTGTGCCACCAGGTGGGGTCTTGGTAGCTGGCTCGGCCTGCCCTAGGGGCAGGGCTGGCATGGCATGTGGTGCCGGGGATTGAACCACGGTCCCTGCATTTGCCGAAGGTTGCCTAAGCAAGCGCGTCAGTACGCTGAGCTATCTCGCTACTGCTAACCTTGCTCTGAGTCACTGCTGTCAGAAGAGCTGGAATCACTGCTGCTGCTTTCAGATCCAGCGGAGCTGCTGCTGCTGCTGCTGCTACCACTGTTGTTGCTGCTGCTGCTACTGCTGCTGCTGCTGCTGCTCTCGCTCAGGCGGGATCCAATTCCAAACGCTGTGGTTGACGGAGGCTTTTTAGCTATCAAATAGGAAAACACGGGCCAGGGAGATGGCTCAGAGGAATAAGTGCTTCCCTGGCAAGTGCAAGGCCTGAGTTCAATCCCCGGTTCCACAAAAAAAAAAAAAAAAAGGAAAACATATTAAAATGCCAACAGAAAAAAAGCCATCAGAATCAAATAGTTGCTAGAGCAATATAAAAACTGTCATATTCATATTTTTATTTTAAAGGGAATAGAAAAATAATAGATAAGACAATAGAAACAATACATAATATTAAAAGTACAAGATGACAGGTATTCAGCAGTGGTAGTTGCTCAGATTCAGATATAAACATAAAATTGGTCAAAGTAAAAAGTTTAAGCATTAACTGCTGCCTTTAAAAACCTAATAGAAATTAGTGGTACAATCATCTTAGCCATTCTGTATATATCCATACATGATTTTTTTCCTCTGTCTTTTTTTCCTCTTTTCTCCTTTCCCTCATCCCAAATGTTTATTCCTTATGTTCAGTTTCTTTCTCATCTACTATATCGATTGTACCTTTCAGATTTTATTTTCTCTTTCAGGTTCTTACACTAGACAACACGATGTTTGCACATGTGGGTCTCATGTATTTCACTTATGAGCATGGCCTCTATTTGCTCCATTTACCTATGAAAACCTCAAGTTTATCTTTCTTTATAGCTGAGTAATATTCTATTTATATTGAAATACCACATCTTTTTTATCCCTTCTTCATTTGATGGGCATTTGGGTTGCTTCCAAGATTTATCTATGACAAATTGTGCTGCTATAAACACGAGTGCATATATATCTATGGTATAATGTTTTCAGTTCTTCTAGAAAAATACCCAGGAGGGGGGATAGCTGAGTTGAATGGGATGCCACTTACATTTTACCTGACGTTTTCCATAATTTAATTGATTGTTGACCTCCTGTAAGCGCTTTTCCAACTCTTGTTTCCTCTGGGAATGAATTTCTTCTTTGGACTTCATTACTTTCTTATCTGTGTGATTTAGGAATTAAAAAAAAAAAAAAGCATGACCAAAACCTAACACAAATACCATACTAGACTCTTAGGCAGAAACACATACCATGGAGTTTTAGTGGTTTTTTCCTTAGACATGCCGAGACATACTTCGCTAGTTCTCTTAGTGTTGATGGTTTCAGTGTTTCAAAGTCTATCTCCACCTCCTCAGGGTTGGAACTTTGCAGTGAGGGCTCTTGGGCTTGTATTATATGAACAATGCGGGCCAGTTTGTCTCCAGGGAGTTTGTTTATATCCAAACTCAACTGCCTTTTCTCATCATAGCTCATAGGCTTAGCACTATCTTCATCTTCAAATTTAGGAGTCAAGCACTCATATTTCCTCTCCTTTGACTGGCTGCAATAAAATTACCTTTAGTCAAATTTTATTTATTAGTTTGTTAAGGGGTGGACAAGCAAAATAGAGCCCACTCTACCACTGAGCTACATCCTAGTGAAATTTAAATAATGTTATTCTTAAAAAAAATAATGCTATTCGTTATATAAGCTCTTTATACAAGCCATCTTAAGAATACTTACTTGCTCTTGGACTTTTCCTCTGGTTGAAAATTTTTCTTCAGATTTTCATCTTTTTTATTAATGTTTTCTCTTTTTTTTCTTTTTTTAGACTTTTCATTTTTTTTCTTTAGCTTACGGAAAGGTACTTGGGACAAAGCCTGTAGTTGTTGATGAACAGCTTTAAGCTAATAAAGAAAATATAAACTTTAAACATTTATGGCTCTAAATAATCAGAGACATTAGAAAAAATGTAAAGCATTCCAAAGCCTAGAACATTTCTTGTGAAATTCATTTCATATATTTTCTTTAGGTGTTTATTTCACTTCAGAAATTCATTGTTTTGAAGAATGTACATTTGGGCCAGGAAGATAGCTCAGTAGAATAAGTGCTTGCCTGAAGAATGTACCTTAAGCTTCAAATACTACAGTGTATTCAACCTATAAATTTAATTGAAACATTGACCTAAAGCAGACCAAGATGACTAGAAGTACATAATTCAATGGTAGAAAGCTTCCCAGAAAATGTGAGGCCTGAGTTTCATTCCTAATATTGCAAAAATAAATAAGAGAAGTAAAAAAAGACCAGTAATAATTTGCATTTCCAAGCCATTTTATTTATTTACTTATTTGGTATAGGGTCTCATTATACAACTCAGACTTGTAGTGATCCTCCTGTCTTAGCTTCCCTAGCAGTGGGATTACAGGCATGATTTGATGTCCTGCATAGCATGCCCTGGGTTTTTGGGTCGGCATGCATGTGGTACTGGGAACTGAACCCAGGTCCTTGCACTTGCCAGGCAGCAGGTACATAGACCACAGAGCTTTCTCCCCAGCCCCTCCAAGTCATTTTAAATTGTTTAATCATTAATTTTTCAGGCCCAAGCTCAGAGCAGGTTAACACTTTATCACAAAAAAAAGCAAATTACATAAGATCTCATGTATAACGTATCTCAGATTATGTCATAAATCAGTAAGAATCAACTATTTATTGTGACTAGGAATATACCCAACAGAATTCTATTTAAAAATAGAAAGAATTTTATAAGCATATAGAAATTTGAGTAGGAAAGACTATTAAACCTGACAAAATGTAAAATAAGTGAAGTTGCATTTGCTAAGTGCTCTAAATATAGCAATCTGAAATCTTTAAGAATGTAGAGATGTAGCTCAGTGGTATAGCATTTGTCTTGAATGTGAAGCCATCGGTTTGATCTATACTATTGTAGACTCCCCTACACAGCCCCACACACGTTTGGTATAAAGGCACACAATTGTAATCCTACTACTCAGGAGACAAGGCAGGAATTTTGGAAGTTTAAAGTTTCTCAGCCTGGGAAAGAGAGAGATCTTGTCTCAAAATAAAAACATAAAGGACCTGGGGATATAGCTCACTGCTCCCTAAGTTTAATTCCCAGTACCACCAAACAAATGAAAAGCCTTTAAGAATTCTCTAACAGATCTAATTGTAAAAATGAGATTTGGGGCAAGGGAGATGGCTCAGTGGAATAGGTGCTTCCTTGGCAAGCGCAAGGGTGTGAGTTCAATCCCTGGTTCCACCAAAAAAAAAAAAAAAAAAAAAAAGAGATCAAAGTCTGTACTGATAACAATCAGCTACCTGCTCTTGAAGCTTTGCAAGATGCTTGACTTGTTCATCTTCAGAATCATCAGAAGAGTTATTTTCAGAGGAAGCTTCACTACTGCTTTCTTTACTAAGGGTTTTTGTAGTGCCTGGTATGATGTCACACACAGGAGTACTCTCAACAGGTTCATCAGGAATTCTGGCAAAATGCATTTCAAACACATCCTATGATGGAAAATTAGGCCATTAAAATATTCTGCATTTTTACTTATTGCAGCGCTAACATCATTTCACAAAAAATTTCGCTGTCATATTTTGACCAGAATTTCTAAAAAATATACCAAGGTCATACACTTATTTGCCTGCCAACTTTGGGAACTTTTTTCCATTTTTCCAAACAAGAGAGTCTCAAATGATAAAGCAGATTTTCTTTCAGGAACCCTACCGTTAGTGCCTCATTGTACCTTCCACTGGCTCACGTTCTGATGCCCTGGCCCTTCTTCTGATTGGGACCTTCTCCAATCAACACCATCTCAGATATCCACAGCCCTGTCTTCACACTATGCCTCATTTCTTTTGTAACAAATAGCTTCATTAAAATATTTGCTATTAATGGATGAAATAACTCAAAAGACAAAGGTATAGTTTATAAATTCTTATGTACTATTTAAAAATCTATTATTGTATTTTAAATGATAGTTCTAAAAATTTGAAACTTTTAACATGGGAAAATTCCATTTTTTCCTAAATTTTTCATAATTTTTATATGAATAAGTTTTTCATAAGTTAAGCATAAGGAAAACTCACCTGAAGCATTCTAGCCATAGTTACAACTTCATTATCTGGAGAATTATACTTATAGCAATTCATGAACATTAATCTAACATCTGCAGCAAATTCATAGGCATCCTTATATTCTTGCTGGTCCATTTTCTTCTAAATTAAGGAAAAATTTCAGGATTCACAAACAATATAGTTTAAGTCAACAACTAAGCATCCTCTTTAAGTGTTTATTATATTATGACAAGATTCAGAAATACAGAATGCAAAAAACAAAACAATTACCTATAATATTTTAAAAACATTAAAATTATACTGTTTCACATTGTTAAGCTGAAAAAAATCCAGTAAGTTTTGACACTTAAAGAAAAGGAGGAAGGCGTTTCAAACAAAGAAAACAATAGGAATGAAATTAGAAAGGCAGGAAAAGTATCATCAGATGGTCCTGAGTAGGTAAAAGTGATAGTAAAAAAGTGGTAAGAGTAATCTCCTTAAACCATTCTTGATTACCTGAATAAAAGTTTTATATAAAATCTGTTGAGAATGACAAGATATTAAAAATAATCCACAGAGATAGCTCTGCGGAATAAGGGCCTGCCTGGCAAGTGCAAAGTCCAGAGTTCAATTCCTGGTACAAAAAAGCCCCAAAATTAATGAGTATAAATTGAATTTTTAAATATTATTTTTTAAAATATGTATTTGATACAGGATCTACAGGGTCTACAGAGTCTTACTACACAGATCAGACTCTGGCGATTTTCCTGTTTTCAGCCTCCCAAGCGCTACGGGCATGCACCACCACTCCCACTCTCAGTCGCTGTCTCAGTGCCCCAGGGGCGCGGCTGCGCAGCATGCCGCTGTGCTCTGCCTAAGCAGGCGCGTTAGTCTGCTGAGCTATCTGGCCAGGCCTTATATTTTTTGATAGTTGCACATAAGAGTGGAGGTAGATAAGCTAATGAAGCAGCCATTGGAAGAAAAAACTAGCAAGAAAGGATGGCAAGATAGCTCAGCAGACTAAACACTACTTACACAAGCTCAGGAACCCGGGTTCAATGCCCCACAGCACATTCTCCGCTGGACCTGCCCCCGGGTGTGCCGAGCTGGCTGAAAACAAGAGGATCACTATGAGTCTGAGCTGCATAGTGGGACTCTGTACTAAACACATTTTTTTAAAAAAGAAAAAAGAAAAACTAGCAAGAAAATTCTAGATAATACTGGGCAAAATGCGCACATTAAGGAACAATTCACAAATATGAAAGGCCAATAAATAAATGCAATACACCAATCTTCATGGGAAAGTAAGGAAATGCAAGATTGAAACATCAAACATAACCTACTGGCAACTGAGAGACTCCAAAGAACTAGATTTTCTAGTTATTGGAATCCTGTAATAGCCTCTTAACCAGTCTGCAAAATGATGCTAGAGAAAACTTTTATAAAGGTCAAATAAAGGCTAGAGAGACAGCTCAGCAGCTTAAGCACCTGTGTGGTAAATTCAAGGTCCTGAGTTGAATCCCCACTACAGAGAGGAAAAAAACAAAATCAAATATAAGGACATAATTTTCACGTTTAATGGTAGCAGCCATTGGCTTCTTTCCATTAGTCTTTCTTAGCAACCTGTATTTCCTTCTACTTTCATCTTTGCCCAGGTTTTCTTCATATTCCCCATACATTTCGAGTTGGACCAAATATAATATTCTGAATGTTTTCTTCATCTCATGGCCATTCTATAAATTGTCTCCCCTGTCTAGAATATCTGTAACTTATCAAAGTCTTATTTATCCTTTAAGATTTGGTTCAGGTTTTTATCTTAAGTCAGATAATGTTTTCTGACATTTGAATCTAAGTAATATAGAGAAAATTAGGAAAATACTATTTACGTGAAGTATGAAGACATAGTGACTACTACAAATACTTTCAGAGCTTAAAGACATGGTCTTGACATGCAAAGTGCTAAATTCTAGTTAAAATGAATAAAATTAAATGTACAATTAGAGGGCCAGCGAGATAGCTCAGTGGTATAAAGCACCTGCTTAGGCAAGTTTAGGCAAACAGGGATCAAGGTTTGATCCCCAGCACCACAGGCTGCGCCAGCCCAGCCTCTAGGGTGGGCTGAGCTGGCCACAACTAGAAAGAAAAGAAAGACAGATTACCTATGAAGGGATGACAAACAAACCAACAGTACATAAGAGGAATACATGTCTTGAATGTCTTCCAAGTGGGAAGAGGGAAAATTGTCATTTTAGAACTATATAATAATCACTTGAGAATAAGGGCAAAGTATAGATATTACCAGGCATAGTGGCACACAGTGAAAAGCCTAGCTACTCAGTGCTGAGGTAGGAGGATCGCAAGCGTGAGGCAGCCTGGACAACTTAAGTCTTATCTTGTCTCACTGAATTTTTTTTAAAAGGGCTGGGAATATAGTCCAGTGTAAGGACCTTGACTAACATGTACAAGGCTCTAGGTTCAATCCCTAGTACTGAAAAAAAAGTAAAAATAGATTCTGACATGTTAGTAATAAACATTATGCTGCTGATTAAAAAAGGAAAACAAAGAAAAATCAAACATCTAGAAAGAATCAAAAATAGAGAATACATTGAGTAGTTGTTTGGGAGGTGGGCTGAGATACTGCATAATTTTAAAGATATTATATAGTTCTTTTTTAAATAGTTACTGATAAAATTAATATACATAAAGTACTGTGCATAAAATTTTCCAATGATTTAAAGCTTCCAACCAGGCATGGTGGTGCACACCTGTAATTCCAGCACTTTGAAAGTTGGGGCAGGAGGATCACTGCAAGTTAAAGACTACCCGAGGCTACATAGTGAGTTCAAGGCCAGTCTGAACTGCATAGTAAGACCCTGTCTCAAAATAACAACAATCAAAACAAAACAAAGCAAAACAAACAAAATTTTTTTTCAAATCAGCAATTAAGAAAGTATACTAATGCAAAAGAAGATAACTTCCCCAAAATGAAGAGGACAAATGTCTTACCTGCATAAGGCATAAATGTCTTACCAAAAATAAAGGATTTTTAAAATTTTTTAATTTATTTGTATTTTAACTTAAAGAGTGAAAAATTGAAGCAAAAACAAAGAGAACAAATGACATAAACAGGGTAACATACAATGATACATATGTTACAGATTTTCAAAACATGGATGGCTATTATAAATATATATATATATATATATATATATATAATATATATTTAAATAAAACAATCCAACACAGATCAGCAGTCCACAATAGAAGTGGGTTATCCACAGAAGTTGTTGACTTGAGCCATTACAGCTCATTATATTAATATAACTTTACTTTATATACCTCCATTTTTGTATTTTTCTGCTGGATGGTTAAGACGGAGTTAAAGCAAGACCTATATAACAAAAAATGTAACTTTTGTATCAGATAAGGTCAGTCAGGTACCCTCAGGGTTTATCCTGTAACCCTGTACCACTCTTTGTAGATCCCTTGTCAGTGTCAGCCTTGTGGACGAGTCACGGCCATTGCTTGACCAATTTGCTTTCTGTGGAAGCCTGAGAGAAAGTTTTCTTTACATGTGACTCTCCTTAGGCACATTATACATTATCAATCGCATTCCTCTGTGGCTCCATAATCTCCTTGATTACAAAATTTGGGGCACTACTCAGTTACATGATGTTACAGTACAAATTCTCCTATGTCCTGAGTATTCACTGACCTTGAAAGGCTACAGCCAAAATGTTGGCTGACCTTGCAGCCTTTCTTTTACTCCAATTTTTGATCTGCAAACTTAGGTTGTTAACCCTCCAGAAGAGAAGCTTATTATTACCCTGTAACACATGCAGTTCAGTTTACCCACACTATTAGTCTAAATATCAGACATCACAGGCATAACATGGAACATGCATTTTCCATCAAGTATTTAAGTTCATACTGAATATGAAGAAGAAAAAAAAATTAAAAAAATAGGAATGAACACTTACATATATTTACATAGATACTTAGAAATCCATCCATATACAGCATAGTAGCAGTGTAGCATGACTATTTTCTGACATTTTTTTGTCTTATTTTTCATTTACTACCCTTTAAAAAAGGGCAGTATAGTAATAGCTGGTATATCATGACAAGTGCATATTTAGAAGACCAGAATGGCAGGCATTTGGAGTGTGACCCTTCTCTTACACTTTGTTAAATTCAGTGTAGTTGTTGGGCTCACAGGTATCAGCATATATAGTTAGTTGGGATGAGAATCCTACTACTTAAGGATTTTTTTAAAAGCTGGAATCATATAATTATTAAAAAATATTTCTAAAGATGGGCATGGTACTACATACCTATGATCCAAGCTACTTCAGAAGCTGAGGCAGGACCACCACAAGTTTGTGGGTTGCCTGGGCAACTCAGTGAGCTCCTGTCTCAAAGATGACAGAATGTGCAAAGGGTATAATTCAGTGACAGGGTTCTGCCTTTAATCTCAGGACAGAACAAAAACCAAAAACAACAATAAAAAAATATTTTTTTTTTTGGCAGAACCCTGGGGATTGAACTCAGGCCTTTGTGCTTGCCTGAAGAATGTGAAATCTTGAAGAATGTGAAACAAAAACATGTCCATTTACAAGAATGAAAATTCAGAGTACAGAGTACATTACATACTATACTGCAAATATTATGATAAAGGAGAATGAATGTGTTCATATGAGAAGCACTGCTTCAATAATTTGTTTCAGGTGATATGTTCTGGTGATTAAATTTTCTTCCCCTTTTTTTGAGTTTTGCAGTAATAGATTTTTTTGTTTATTCTCTTCTCAAATTCTAGCTATGTTGCCCAGGCTGGAGTCAAACTCCTGAACTCAAATGATCCTCCTCCTCCTGTCTCAGTCTCTAGAGAAGCTAGGATTATACCTATGTGACACTTGTCCAACTGGATGAATTATTTTTATATCAAGAAAAGAACTGAGGGCTGGGGAGGTGGCTCAGTAGAATAAGCTCTTGCCTGGCGAGCACAAGAGCCTCAGTTCAATCCCCAGTTCCACAAAAAAAAAAAAAAAGAACTGAGGGTTGGGGAGATAGCTAAGTGGTCTAACCTCCTGCCTGGCCAGTTAAAGGCCTCCAGCTTAATCCCCAGTACATTTGCCATGTGGGCTCCGGAACCCCAGGTGTGCCGTGTAGGACCCAAAACCAGGTGTAGCGGTGCGTGCCTGTAATCCCAGCACTGGGGAGGCTGAAACAGGAGGACCATTATGAATCTGAGCTGCATGGCGAGAATGTGTACCAAATTAATTAATTAATTAATTTAGAAAGAAAATAATTGAGCTGGGCATGATGCATACCTCAGTCTCTACATTTGGGAGGCTGAAGCAGAGACTTGAGAGTTTGAGGGCAGCCTGGGCTACATAGCAAGGACCTACCTCTAAAAATACAAAATAAAACAAAATTATCAAGAAAAAGAAAAGAAGTTCATCCTATTAAGACAATACTTACCTTAATAGTTCCAAGATCCATTGGATTTTTGACAATGTCATAGTAGTTGTGTAGTCCCAAAGCGTCAACATCAACAGGGTTATAAAAGGGCCATGCATATGAAACATGTTTCTTGGAAAGCATTTCTTTAAGAATTTCATTACAGTGCTTTAGTTGTTCAGTTACTTTACTCCTCTTTTCAACTTTACAATGTTGCTGAGAATCTGGCAAAATATTTTTCATCTCATTTTCTTTTATTGGAATTCTGGCTGGTTTTTTTTCCATAGGTGGTATAGAAGATTCATTACTTGTGGTAACTGCAGAGGTTGTAGGAGTTGTTGTATCTGCTTTTCTCTTCACACCCCTGGTGGCCTAAAGTGAAACAATTCAAGGACAGAAAGCTACACTTCAACAAAAGCTTTTTTTTTTTTTGCGGAACTGGGAATTGAACTCAGGCCCTTGTGCTTGCCAGGGAAGCACTTATTCTACTGAGCCAGCTCCTAGGCCCCAAAAGCTATACTTAGGGAGCTATTCATCAAGTAAGGAAAATGGAGGGGGTGGGTGTGACAGAGCACTTGGGATCCTGCAGTCTGGTGGCTGAGGGGAGGAGATCACTATAAGTTCAAAGCCAGCCTTGATCACAAACAAGACGTGTCTCAAAATTAGAGCAAAACATAAGTAAAAGGAAAAAGGCAATCTAGGAACTTATACATATCGTTGTCAATTCATGTATTAAATGCTAAAGATCAATTTATCTTTTATAGGCAAAATAAATAGCTCCAATGATTTCTTCCCATATTCTAAAGAATTATCTCATACAAGTTCTTAAGATAAGGAAAGGCAGGGGCTAGGGAGATGGCTCAGCGGAATAAGTGCTTCCCTGGCAAGTGGAAGGGCCTGAGTTCAATCCCCAATTCTGCCAAAAAAAAGAAAGATAAGACAGAAAAATCAAAGTCATGATTATAGAAAAGGTTTATGAACATCTGAAATAAACTAGGGTACACATTTAAAAAATAATACTCTGTGGGTGAACAACTTTTGATCTTAATGCTATCAAGATACTAAAACAGTTTAAATTATATAAAAAAATCTCTAAAATTAACTTAGCATATTAGGTCCCTGTTCACAAGATGCACAAGGGTGGATATAATATGAAAAAAAATTTGTATGCTCAAAATGAATTTTTATTATCAACTTAAATAAAAGTAGAAGCCAAACACAGTGGCTTGTATTGTAAATTCCAGTATTTTGGGAGGCTGAGACACGAAGACCAAATTTTGAGCACAGCTTGAGCTACTGACTCAGGCCATTTTAAAAAATAGAGGATTGTATCCCTCCATACTAAACAAAACAAAAACAAAAAGATCCAAAAGAAAGCATCATCATTCTGGGTTACAATAAAAATATTTTAAGAACTAATGATTTAAAAACTGTAATAAACTTACTTGAACCACAGTTTGTGAGCTAGAGTGGAGTAAAGCCCCTTGTGCCATGTTTAAGGGAAAGATGGACATCTCAGGAAGTACAGAGGAAATCTCCTGCTGCTTAAATACAATTTCTGTTGCTCTGGGGTTTTTTTCTTTAACAAAAGAAACTGATACATTCCTTTGAGCCCCTATAGAAAGGTGAACAAAGTCAAATACTTAGGTAAGCATAAAACATCATTCTTTCTTACATTCTAATCCTGGTTTTTAGAAAAACATTTATATAAGTATTTATTCTAAACGTAACAGCAGCATTGCCTCTTAGCCATGGGATCTATTGGCAATGAGGGCCTTATCAGTGCAGAATATAGTTACAATGTATGCTGGAAACAGTAATAACATCAAGTATGATTTATTGAATGCTTGTTTGATAAACATCACTGTGACAGGAAGCCTGGCTTTAACTGCATTATCAGTGCAAGCTTCTCTCCTCTTGCATGGTAACCATCCTTGTGACTAAGGTTGAGTAGACTGAAAGGATATATTGTACCATTATAACAGGATGTGGAAGAACTTCTGTCTCCTTTGAGGGATTTTATATTCATATATATGAGAGATTAAAGAGAGATCAGACAAAGAGACAACATAAATGATTTAACTGTCTTTGCTTACCTTTCTTTATTTTTTCTTTGCCCACAACTTGTTCTTCTTGTGGCATCTGAGATAATTTCTGCATAAACAACTTCTCCAGAGCTTGTGCCATAAGAACAACATCATCTCCAGGCTAGAAATATATTAAATATTTCATAGAGATTTTTTAAAAATTCAGGCTGACTTATAAAATAGCGATGTAGTACTCCTAGATATTAGTTATTTCTTCTTGTTAAATTTAGAAAACAGTGAATATTAAATTCTAACATTGGGGCCAGCCAGATAGCTCAGCAGACTAAAGCATCTGCATAGGCAGAGCATAGTGGCTGGGGTTTGGTCCCTGGAGTACTGTGCCAGCCCCACCCCAGGGGCACACTGAAAGGGCAATTGAGACTGGGCATGGTAGAGGATGTCTGTAATCCCAGCACTTGGAAGGCTGCAAATAGGAGAATCACAGTGAGTCCAATCTATGTAGTGAGATCCTGTAGACCTTGTTTAAATACAAATAAATAAATAAATCATAAATAAATAAATTCTAACATCCTACCTCTTCAACTTCTAAAAAAGATCAGAATGCCTCTGAGTATCAGAAGTATAATCTAATTAATCCCATTAACACAAGATAATACATACATAATTTCCACTCCTCAGTAGGTTAAAATGAAATGCACTTATTACTGGGTGGAGTACTTCACTGTTTAACTGGAAGCAATTATTACCTTATATGTAACACTATAGTGTTGACTCAATTTAAAAATCTTAACTACCAAATTAGAAGTTTTTCTTATACTTTATTTTATGTCAGAAAAAAAAATATTAAAAACCAAGAACATTTATATCTAAGTTAAGTGGCTAAGGAAAACTATTTAAAACTTCGTTTTAAAGTGTTAAATGTATAAGAACACTTTAGAATTATTTTTTTTTCCCAGAACCAGGGGTAGAACTCAGGCCCATGCACTTGCTAGAGAAGCACTTATTTCACTGAGCCATCTCCCCGGCTCTTAGAATTACTATTTAACAGGAATTGAACTCAGAACCTTGCACTTGCCAGGCAGGCACTCATGCTGCTGAGCTATTTCCCTGGCCCTAGAATTGCTTTTAAAGACCAAGTTAAATGGCACTGATAACCATTGATATGTATTTTTTAAGAAACTCACATAAGTTAACAGGATTAAATATTTTATATATACAAGGCAACACTGATAGTAACCTTGGGAGCCAAATCAAAATGTTACATTTCAATATGACTAATGAGTGATTTTTGTATAAATTCCAAATATTTAGATTTCTCCTATCTAAATGGAATGTAAGTTTTAAAATATTGCAATACCACGAAACAAATAAAAAGAGGATAAGATACTGTGGAAAACAAGAATACTGAATGGAAGAAAAACTAAATACATAAATCCAGTTTCACAGATCAGAACAAACGTGAAGACTAAGGTAAAAATGTTCCTAAGTTGCGACTGAAACGTTTAAATTTAAAAAACTTTATCACAGTAAAAGACGTAAAGGATACTCTGCCATCAAACTCTCCTCACTTAGAGCACACTTATGCCAGCATTCTTGTCATTTTCTGAAGCAGTTCTGGCAGTCCTCTTTTGTAAGTATCTTTAGCAGTGCTGTCAGAGCTGCCTCCATGCCCTGAACCGCTTCAAAACATTTACCTTTCTGGGTCGTTTTGACTGTGGGGAAGACAGAAATTGCAAGGAGCCAGGTCCAGTGAGCAAGCAAGCAAAGTGGGCTGGAGACAGCAAACGCTTGAATGAGCCTGCTTTCCTGTTCACGGCACTTGGAAGTGGTGCTCACAGTATTTTTGATCAGGCCTTGTAAAAACACTCACAAAAGAACACTTCCAAAGCTGCTTCACATCGTGGCAAGGACAATGGGATAAGATTATGTGAAACTGAGGGGCAATATCCTGCGAAGGACTAAAGGTAAGAGGAGCTGCCTGCTTGGGCCTGGTAGCACATGCCTATAATCCAGAACAAAGAAGGCTGAACAACAGGGAGTGAAAGTTCACAGCTAACCTTAACTACACAGAGAGTCTAAGGCCAGCCTGGATGATATAACAAGACCTTATATCCCCCCAAAATAAAGCTATATTAGTATTTCATTTTCAAAAACATTGTGCTGTTGGCAAGCACAAGGGCCTGAATTCAATCCCCAGTTTCACCAAAAAAAACCCCAAAAAACAAAAAACATTGTGCTGTTACGGCTACTCAGGCAAAAAGTCAGCAAAATAGACTGAACAAATGTTGATGTGTGAAAATTCCAGAAACCAGTAAATAACATTATCCTCAAATATATGTAAAGTAGTCCAAATCAAAATTTGAATTTTGAAATATGTATACTTATACATCTTTCTCCTATATGTAAAAGCAATGGATTAGTAGTATAAGTCTTACATACCTTGTTATATAAATAACAGTTTGAGAACATTACGTTGAAGTCTTCTATACATTCTGAAGCCTTCACATAATATTTATTCTCCAATCGCTTCTTAATTGTATTTAAATCCATTGGATTTTTAATAATGGTATAATAATCCTATTGATTAGAAGAAATTATAAGTATTAAAATGAATTCACAAGTATTAACACACAAAGAAATTTAATAAAGTATAACACCTATACCTCAGCAGAGCTACTGATCTTGTTTAAAAAGCTATAATGTAGAAATCAGTATGGAAATTCCTCAAAAAAAAAGACTAGATATTTGACCCAGCTATTTGAGTTTGTAACAGCTAAATCATGGGAGCAGCCCAAGTGACCACCAATCAATGACGGAGAAAGAAGAGGTGGAACACTGCTCTGCCATCATGAAGGATAAACCTGAGATGTTTATAGGTAAATGGATGTACCTTGAGACCATACACTTAAGTAAAATAAACCAAATACATACATTTAAATACTAAATTGTTTCTCTGGTGCGAGAAATTGAAAGTGTAAATAAGGACTCAAATGCACAATAGACACTGTGAAAAAGGAAGAAAATATAACGGTGTGAAGGGAAATTGGGTAGGGGAAGGGGGAAAGAAAGGAAGGAAAAAGAAAAAAACGAGAAAAGGAAAAAAACGGAAACAAAGCTTTTATAAATAAGGAGAGGAAGAGGGTTTGAAGGGAGGGTAGGAGAATAAAGAAAAAGAATGGAGTTATGTATATCATGTACAGATATAAATTCCCTATGATGAGTGTTATTATGTGTATCTAAAATATATCAATAAATAGCCAGGCATGGTGGTGCAAGCCTGTAATCCCAGCACTTGGGAGACTGAGGCAGGAGGATTATTGTGAGTTCGAGACCAGCCTGTGCTACAAAGTAAGCTTAAGGCCAGCCTGAACTGCATAGTGAGACCCTGTCTCAAAAAAGACAAATAAATAAATAAATAAATAAAATATATCAATAATAAAAATAATTCCATCTGACACATCTACACCTCTCCTAATGATATTTCTGAAAGAATTAAAGACATAGTTTTTAAAATCAAGATAATTAAAGGCTGGGTGTGTTGGCACATGCCTGTAATTCTACTAATTGGGGGATGATGCGGGAAGACCACCATGAGTTCAAGGTCAGCCTGGGAAAACTCTGTCTCAAAAGAAACAAAAAAGAGAAAGACACTTACTACAGTGACATAGGGGCCACTGAAAAAATTAAAGACATCTTCTTTTAAAGACAAGAATTAAAAACTGAGTCTGATGGGGTATCACTATAATCCTAGCACTCAGGAGGTTAAGGCAGGAGGACCACAAGTTCAAAGCCAGCCTAGTCCGCCCAGTGAGTTCAAAACCAGCCTGAATTACACAGCAAGACCTTGTCTCAAATAAACAAAAACACACATACAAAAAGAATTAAAGATATCTTACTATAGTGATATATGCATACTTATGTCTATAAGAGCACAACTCATTAAATCTAAGGTCTGCGAATAGTCCTAGCTGCGATCAACAAAAACATGCACAATGGAAAATTCTTTAGCCATAAGGAATGAAATCATGTCATTTGGGATCATAATACTAAGTGGAATAAATCAGACACAGAAAGTAAATATTGCATGGTTTCTATTATATAAGAAACCTAAAATATAAACAAGTGAATGAATAAAAATAAAGGAGAGATGGTAGGAAACAAGATGATAACAGAGATGGGGCAGGGAATCAAAGGGAGAGGATAGGGTGGGAGGGGGTAAAGGCAGCAAAGATAATCAAGATATCCTACATGCACACACCGATGTCCAAAAAGAAGAGAACTTTTCTGTATTGCACATATATCTGAGCAAGCTGAAGGAGGGAGAAAGGATGGGAGAGAAGAGGGGCAGTCTCAGGTGCCAGCCTAAATAAAAACATCATGAAAATAAATGTAGCATAAAATAAATGCAAGTATGTGCATATATTTATATGTATGGATATGATGTTAGAGACTTGTTATTTCTTACAAAGATTTACAGGATTCTTCTTCCTTAAATGAACAGAATTAAAAGACACACTCACAGGTAACTTTAGTTTCACAGCATCCACAGGCTGTTGAAAAGGCCAGGAAAAGCCATGTTTCCACAGCGCCTTCAGAACCACTTTGTGCAGATACTGCAGCTGATTTGTCAGTCGCCCATTTTTCTTAGGGTTGATATACTCTGGTGGAGGTGGGTTCACAAAGGCGGTTTGTCGACTTGGCAGGGACATTGCTAACTGCTTCAAACCCAGAAACTGTGATGCTCTCTACGAGTATATGTCCTGAAATTTGAAAAGAAGGAGAACCTTAGGAACATGACTTTGTTTTGTTTTTGCTTTTCTGGCACTTGGGACTGAAGGGAGACTGCCCTGAGCTGTATCCCCAGCCATTTCTATGTGCCCATCTTGAGACAAGGTCTCACTAAGATGCCCAGATTAGACCGGACTAGTGGTCCTCCAGGCTCACCCTCCCAGGTAGCTACGGGAGTAGCGAGCAAGCGTGCATCACTCCACGGCTAGCTTGACTGAAATGGTTTTCATAATAACTGAAAAGATGTAATGATAACAGAATTGTCATATGGTAGATTAAGAGAAAACGACATTATATTTAAAACACATTTAAGACCGGGAAAAAAAAAGCCAACAATAAATTGAATTTTATTTATTTTTTGGTATCTGTACTTGAACTCAGGACCTTGCACTTGAGGCAGGCAGTTGAGCCACTGAGCTATATCCCCAGCCCACAAATTAAATTTTATGTAAATATCAACCTGTTCCTAGCTAAGTAGTATTTCATTTATGTGTACTTTAGCCTAAGATAGGTTAAATTATTTCAATATTTCACAGAACTGCTCTCTGACTTTCAAAACACAAAACTGAGATTTTAGCAGGAAAAGTCTATAAATTCCTGGTTAAAGAAACAGCAAGGAATGTTAAACATCCTTAGTATGCAAGCATCCTACAGTTGTTAATTTAATGAAGGGAGAAAAAGAAAGGATTCTCTGGCTAATTTTTCATTTTTTCCTGGCTAGTTTAAATGAAGTATTAAAAAAATTCAGTCGGGGAGATGGCTCAGTAGAATAAACGCTTGCTGCTGGTAAGTGCAAGGGCCTTAGTTCAATCCCCACTTCCACCAAAAGAAAAAAAAAAATTCACTAGGGACAGTGGCATGTCCTTGTCATCCCAGCTATTCCAACCCCCAGCAACTTAGACCCTGTCTCAAACAGCAGAAAGGTCTAGGACAGTGGTGTTGAATCCGGGGCACGGATGCCACAGTCAGCAGTTTGTACCACTGATAGCTCCAAGAAGTTCTCCATCACTGATCTAGGATGTCACTCACTGGCCATGTGGAGGCCCTCAATGCAATTGCCAGTACCAAAATACGGCATACAAGCACATATACATATGCACATATAGGCACATGCGCGCATTGCACAGGGACTCGGATTGCAGCAGCTCAGTGGTAGTGTGTGCTTATCACGAGCGGGATCCTAGGTGAAAGCCTCAGCACCAAAGGATAGCACCAGCAAAAATGAAAGTAAAATTAAAAACTCAAGAGACATGGTGGGGGGTGGGGAGAGAGAGAAGCAAGAAGAATGAATCAGCTGCAAGCGTTCTGATACGTTATAAATTTGTCTAAGGTGATACCCTAGATAAGTTTTAAGGAAGAAAATATAAGAGGCAAAGAAGGCTTTAGGTGGGAAGAGGGTTGGTACATTTGTTTTTTGGTTGTACTTTGAGATAGGAGCTCATAAAAGAGAGAGTAGTATTTAAAAAAAGAAGCAGACAAGGCTAGATTACATAGACTTGGCAATGATAAGAACTTCAATTTTATTTTCTAAATACAGGCCAAGAAAATATTGATGAGAGCAGGGCTGAAACAGGCCAGTAAAGAGCTTCTGAAACTAGTCCAAGCAAAAGCAGAGATGTCACCCAACTTGACCGTCGCCCTTATCAAGCTTGCTCTTTTTCTTCCTCCAAACCTCTTTTCACCAGATAGCAGCACTATGGCTCAAGGCAAACCCTACACATCTTCCTTCTTTCCCTCAATACTCCTCCCCACCACCAGCCAATCTCCTGTCAAATCCTTTTCTTCCACCTCCAGAATAAATCTCACATTTCTATTGCTGTCCCCACTGTGACCCTCGTCCCATCACACATCTTCCCCCACAACTAGCATCCAAACTAGCCTGGGGCCTCCAGAGTGGGTCTGGGGCATTATTTCTTCAATCTCATCTATTTTCTCGTATTTCATAATATTTTTACTTCTTTTCCCACAATGATCTTCTTTCTTTTTCTCCCCTACAATCCTGCCATTTCATCAATTATTCCTTTATTGCCATTGCTATGCTTCTTTTTTATTAGATTAGGAAGGCCTTCCTCAAAGATTATCTCATATATTCATACTTTTATCCAATATAGAAATTCTAGCCAACACAATTAGATTAAAAAAAAATGGAAAGGAGACTGTTAAATTATCTGTTGATGATATAATACATATCTTTAAAAACTTAAAGACTAATAAGGGCCAGGGAGATGACTCAGTGGAATAAGTGCTTCCCTGGCAAGTACAAGGACCTGAGTTCAATCCTCAGTTCTGTCAAAAAACCAAAAAAGACTAATAAAAAAACTTCAAGGACCAATGAATGAATTTAATAATTAGAAGATACAAAATCAGGGCTGGGGAGAAGTCTGGTAAGCGCAAGGACTCAGGTGTGATCCCTGGTACTACCTGCTCTACTGGCTGCGGAACTCCAGGCATGCTATGTGGGTCACTGAAATCGGGTGTGGCGGCACACACCTGTCATCCCAGCACTGGAGAGGCTGAGTCAGGAAGATCACTATGAGTTCAAGCTGTATAAGATACTCTCTATCAAATAAATAAATAAATAAATAAATAAATAAATAAATAAATGATTTTTTAAAAGGATACAAAATCAACATAATAAAACAATCAGTTCCATTTCTATCCATAAAACCAAGCCATCTAAAAGTAGGTCTGAGGTTTATCTTGGGTACAACGCTTATCTAGCATACATGGGGCCTTGTGTTTGATCCTTAGCACTGCAAAAAATGCAATGAAGCAAAATGCTTTGGAATATACTTAACCAAAGAACTTAAAGATCTGTGCACTGAAATCTATAAGATGCTGATGAAATAAACTGAAGAAAACACAAAGGTACCCATGCTCATGGACTCTATGAATTCATACTTGGAAAATATACTATCCAAAGTGATCTACAAATTTAATGTACTCTCTATCAAACTGTCAATGGCACTTCACACCAAAAAAAAAAAAAAAAAATCCTAAAATCTATACAGAGGCAAAGTGATCTGGCAATCATTTATTTATTGTGGTGCTGGGGATCAAACCCAGGGGAGCTCCACCAATGAGCTACACTCCCCCTTCAATTTTTCACTGTGAGACAAGATCTCAATAAATTTCCTAGGCTGCCTCCAAACCTGCCCACGATCCTGCCTCAGCCTCTCAGGGTGCTGGGATCACAGGCATTAGCCGTCATGTCTAGTTACCAAAGCAATCTTAGAAACAAAACTGAAGCCAGGTGTGTAATCCTGCAGCACATGCCTGTAATCCCAGTACTTTGGGAGACTGAGGTAGGAAGATTACTGCCAATCAAAGGCCAGCCTGGACTACACCGTGAATTCAAGATCAGCCTAGAATATACACTGAGACCTTATTTCAAATAAACCAAACCAAACCAACGCAATCCCACCCAACCTAACCCAAAGCTGGAGGCACCATATTCCCTCCTCTGCTCTTAAACTCATTACAAAGTTATATTACTCAAAACAGCTTAATGTTGACTAAAAACAGGCATGGACCAATGGAGCAGAATAGAGAAGCCAGAAATCAACCCATGCACATAAGATCAGTTATGACCTGAACAATCTTTTGACAAAAATAAACAATGGGGAAAAGGAAAAGAAAGTCTCTTAAGTAAATGGTGCTAGAGAAAACAGGAGATCCATATACAAGAGTAAAATTGGACTTTTAAAAACACAATAAACAATAACAAAAAAAAAACACAATAAAAATTTAACTCTAAACAAATTACTTAGGGGCTGGCCAAATAGCTCAATGGATTAAAGTGCCTATAAGCAGGTGTACGGGTCTGCAAACAGGTGCAGGAGCTGGGGGTTCAATCCTTGGGCCTGTCATGCCAGTACCACCTGTGGGGTGCACTGAGAGGGCAGTTGAGACTGGACATGGTGGCACATTCCTGTAATCCCAGCACTTGGGAGGCTATAAACAGGTGGATCACTGTGAGCCCAATCTAGGAGTGAGACCCTGAACACCCTGTAGACCCTTCCCTAAAATAAAAAAATGAATTACTTAGATATAAATTCAAAATGAATTAAATTACTCTGGAATGACTAAACTCCTGAATAAAAAAAAAAAATTTCCTAACATTGGCCTTAGTGATGATTATTAATATGACACCACAATAGTTGGGGCGTGGCTCAAAAATGGAGCTCTTGTCTGGCAAGTAGAAGGCCCTGAGTTCACCCTCAGCAACACACACACACACACACACACACACACACAATGACCACATAAGCACAAACAAAAACAAAAACAAATAAAGGGCACTACATAAAACTGAAAAGTTTTCCTATAGTGAAGAAAGCAATCAACCAGATGAAACCTACAGAATAAAAGCAAGTATTTGCAAGTCATATATCTGATAAGAAGCTAATATGCAAAATGTATGGCACTCAATCAATAGAAAAAAAAGCTGGCAAAGGACCTGAACAGGTATTTTTGAAAAACGACACACAGAAAGATAACAGGTATATAAAAAGGTACCTCACATTACTAATCACCAAATATGCAAATAACAAAGAACTCTGACTTCCTACCTGTTAGGATGACTTATCAAAAGGACAAGATAGCACTGTTGGAGGGTATGAAGAAAAGGAAACCCACCTACACTGTTGAAGGGGATGTAAATGTGTGACTATTACAGAAAACACCATGGAGCGTCCTCCAAAACCGACTACCCTATGGTCTAGCAATCTCATTGCTGGAGATTACATGTATACATATGAATGAATGGCATGTACATGAAATAAAGCCAGTATCTCAAGGAGATGCTGGCAAACCTTCATGGTGGATTCACAATAGCCAGACTCCATAAAGTCAGTAATAGGGATGAACCCACAGGGCATTATGCCAAGTTAAATAAGCCAGGCACATAAACACAAATACTATGTGACCTCACTTATATGTGGAATCTAGACAAGTCATTAAAAACAGTAGCCAGGGGCCGGGCATGGTGGCGCATGCCTGTAATCCCAGCACGCAGGAGGCTGAGGCAGGAGGATTGTTGTGAGTTCAAGACCAGCCTGAGCTACAAAGTGAGATCGAGGCCAGCCTGAACTGCATAGTGAGACCCTATCTCAAAAAGACAAAAAATAAATAAAAATAAAAACAGTAGCCAGGCTGGGGATGTAGCTCAGTTGTAGGGCAATGTTGAGCATGTACAAAGCCTTGCATTAGAACTAAGAACCACAAAGCATCCAAACAAATAACAAAAAGAGGAAGTAGAATGCTGGTTGTCAGGGGCTGAGAGGTAGGAGAAAAAGCTGAGATTCCTATTAAAGGACACAATCTTTCAGCTATAAGATCTGGGAATCTAATTATAAGGGGTAAGGAATGTGTTAACTTGATAGTGATAACCTGTTATACAATGCATACATATTTGAAATCACATTTGATATCATGAATACGTATTTGTCAATTAAATGTTTTAATTAGACATATTTGTTATTTAACTATTTTAAAGTAAAAAAATAATTGTCTGTTTTGCCTTTTGTTTTTCTTTTCCACACAGTTATCTGGAATTAATGCTGTTGGCATCTTAGTGCACAAGTATTTCTAGTTAGTGCCTTAAGTGTTGGCATCTTAGTGCACAAGTATTTCTAGTTAGTGCCTTAATTTTTTTCCTGAAAAATACCTTCAGGGGTGGTGGCAACTGCCTGTAATTCCAGCACTTGGAAGGCGGAGGAAAAATGGTTATATTGAGCTGGAGGCCCATCTGGGATACACAGTGAATTTAAGGTTAGGCTTAACTGCACAATAAGACCCTGTGTCTCAAAAGAACATTTTAACAAGCAAACCAATCAACCAACCAAATTGAACAAAACTTCCCCCAAAACTCATGCAATCATAGATGGCACTTTTCAGGAGTGGTTGGATCTAGGATATGTGGGGTTAAGGATAAGATACTAGGATTAAGAATGTGTGTACTACCTGCCCTAAGGATGGATAGTCTTTGTAAGATAAACGAGACAGAAAGAGGGCTGTTGCTTGTTGATTGCTTTTTTGCTATTTGTCTGCCCTGCTTTGCCATGAACTGTTTATCTTCTGCCATGCTATCCTGCCTTGGAACCAACCTACTATGGACTGAAACCTCTATACACAGTAAGTCAAACAAATCTTCCCTCTTTAACTTTGAGTTTTAGGTATTTTGTCTGAGTAACAAGAACAGCAACTAAGACATTTCTCATACAAAGCCTGAACACTGTTGTTTACTATATTCATAATCGGTAAAGCTTGGAAGTAATCAAAATGTCCTTGTATAGGTAAATGGTTAAACTGTAGTGTACCTATGAGATGGAATATTATTTAGCATGAAAAG
The DNA here is from genome assembly GCA_004027165.1 of Ctenomys sociabilis. Lineage (NCBI taxonomy): Eukaryota > Metazoa > Chordata > Mammalia > Rodentia > Ctenomyidae > Ctenomys > Ctenomys sociabilis. The sequence goes on along the minus strand of PVKA01006562.1, from coordinate 21,245 downwards.
AAATGAACTAGGGGCTGGGGAGATGGCTCAGTATAATAAGCACTTCCCTGGCAAGCACAAGGGTCTGAGTTCAATCCCTGGTTCCACCAAAAAAAAAAAAAAAAAAAAAGAAAGAAATGAACTATCACCAGGCATGCTGATGCACACCCATTTCCCAAGATACTCCTAAGGCTGAGGCAGCCAGGCAAACTGGCAAGACCCTGTCTCAAAGTAGCTCAGCAGTTGAATGTATGTCTAGCATGCACAAGATCCTACATTCCAAAGTCAGGGCACAAAAAATAAAGCTATCACCTCCATGAAAAGATAAGAAACTTTAATGGATATCCCTGAATGAAGGATGATGACATGAGAAGTCCACACACTGCAGTCATTGCACAGATCTGTGCATGTACACAGCACATCCAAATTTCTTGTCCTCTCTGCTCCCTCCAACCTTTGATTCCCTTGCATTTCACATTTTTTCCCCTCTAAATCTTCTTTAAACCTTTCCCTCCTCCACTCCCCATGCCTTGTTCCTGTTCCCATTTACATGCATTCTTTGTTCTTCCTAATGTCTCCCTGACTTTGCTCCTTATTTATACTTTGGATTTCTCATACAAGAGAAACAGTGAAATATTTAAACTTGTGGGTCTTATTTCAAGATTCTCTCCAGTTGCATCCATTTATATAAATTCCACATTTTATTTACTCATTCATCTGTTTTGATGGCATATAGGCTGTTACCAAGATATATCTGTCATAAATTGTGCTACTATAAACATGAATACAGATTTATTATTGTGGTATGATTTTTAGGATGGGCACAAGATGGGCACAGATGCATCAAGTGAACTGTTAGTTTTATCTTTTGAGGAATCTCCACATTGCTTTCCATAGTGTTTATAGCAGTTTACACTCCATCAAAAATGGATGAGTTCTTTGTTCCCCTGTACCCTCCCAGTATTTGTTATTAGTTGACTGTTATTAGTTGATGATAGCCATTCTTTCAGGTATGAGATGGAAATCTCAGGGTTGTTTTGATTTGCATTTTCCAGTGATGTTGAGTATTTTAAAAAAGTATTTATTCCATTGCTGTTCAAATATTGTAGGTGAGTGAATTCAGCAAAATAATCCAACATAGTGCAATAACCCATAATAGTAGTGGGTTATCTACGGAACTGGCATTGTCAAAAGTTGATTTGAGCCTTTTATAACTCAGCTTATTAATATGGATTTATTTTTTATTCCTTGTGTTTCTACTTTTGTGCTGGATGGTTAAGACCAAGATAAAGCAAGAGCTATATAATAAAAAAATGTAACTTTTGTATCTGACAAGGTCAGTTAAAGATCCTCTCAGGATTTACTCTGAAACCATGCACAGCACCTTGTAGAGCTCTTGTCAGTGTCAGCCATCTGGATGAGTCATGGCCATTGTTTGACCAATTTGCTCTCTGTGAAAGCCTGAGAGAATGTTTTCTTTCTAGATGACTCTCCTTAGACACACTATACATTGTCAGTCACTATCCTCTATGGCCCCATAATTTCCTTGAACAGAAAATTTGGGACACCACTGAGTTACAGGATGTTACAGTAAAGGTTCTCCTATGTCCTGAGTCTTCACTGATCTTGAAGGGCTAGGGCTAAAATATTCCCATTTCTAACAAAACTACACAAAAAAGGGGGGACATAAATGAAGGGCCATTTTGTAGTTATAGATAGATAGATAGATAGATAGATAGATAGATAGATAGATATAGATAGATAGATAGATATTCATCTACTTTCTCTTAGTTCAATGAGAAGATTTGTACTAATAGTGTTTAGACACCATGTCTGCATCTTGAATAACTACTATGAAGACAACAATATGCAATGTGTTAATTATTATAACTGTCGTACTAACCTGTTTTGAAATGGTCTCACTGCTATTTCTCAATAAAATAAAAAAAAAGTATTTATTAACTATTTTTTACTTCTTTGCCCACTCCTGGAGGTCTTTGCTCTGTCTTTTCTCTATCTTCAACTTAAAAAAAAAAAAGTACCAAGGATCGAATAAGTAGATATTCTAGCTACTTTTACTATTTTTTTTAATTTTGAGGTGGTCCTCCTAATATCCCTGTTGCCCAAGTTGCTGGGCTTGAGCATTGAGCTTTCCATCATTTTCCCCAGCCTCCCAGATAGGCAGAGTGACAGGTATGCAGCACCACACACACATTTCCTGTGCTCATTTCAGTATTTCTGTACTGTCTTTGCTCTATACACACTTTCTCAATTCCTTAGAAATACTACTTAAGATGACTGGAGCCTGCATAATGTCATTAATATCTCTGCTCAATCAGGACTAAAATAGCCTCTTTATGCCAAATCTTAAATTCTTTCCTTAATCTATCATCTGCATGTAGCCTCAAGCCCTCTGTATCTCATACCAGGCATGTACCAAAACTATTTTGTCTTTACCCCTCATACTTGGCTTTTCTTCACTAGTCCACTAAAGCTTCCTACAAACTAGTTTAGCACTTACCATGTTTAGGTATCACAACCAATGGATTCTTTCTGAATCTTAGTTGGCCTTTCAGTAACATGTTACTTGGCTAGTATTGTGACTCTCTTAAAACTCTACTCTGGTCTCCAGGATACCATTTTCTAAATTCTATTTGTTAACTTATTAAATATTTACAAAGCAGCTAGGCATTGTGATGAACACCTGTAGTCCTAGCACTTAGAAGGCTCAGGCAAGAGGATTGCCACGAGTTGGAGAACAGCCTGGGTAACAAGGCCAGTATGAACTACATAGCAAGCCCCCCAGTGCTCCCCTAAAATAAACTGACATATTTCCTTATGCAAATCTCAGCCACCCCAAGGTAACAAATACCTTTATACAAACAAATGACTGCTAAATGTAAAATTATTTTTTTTTAAATTTATTTATTTTGTTGTCTTTTTGAGACAGGGTCTGACTATGCAGTTCAGGCTGGCCTTAAGCTCACTTTGTAGCTCAAGGTGGTCTCGAACTCACAACAATCCTCCTGTCTCATCCTTCTGAGTGCTGGGATTACAGGCATGCGCCACCACACCTAGCTAAATGTAAAATTATGTATTCTGGATATTAAACATGCTATTCCCTGTCTCCTAAACCACTCTGCGATCCAGTTCTTTGCTTTAGCCCCCCTGGTGCATCTCACCTGGCTTATCTTTTGCTATTCCACCCAAGCTGACACTGGCTCAGCCACTCAACAATTCACAATTCTTCATTGTGTCACCCTGCTCTGCACACTGGGCTGCACACTCTGAAACATTCCTCTACTGGAATGCTAGTACCTTGAGGTCAGACCCACCTCTGATTCTGCTGATCCTAGCATGATCATGGAACATGAATCCTTTTCATGTTCCAAAGATTTAACAAAGTTAGTTGAATGAATGAATGAATGAATGAAATCAGTCAGTCAATCAAGAACAGGTTCTCTCTTTCCAAATGTCAACACAGACTAAATACAGATGTCAGTTAAACTTTATAGCTTCTGCCATGCCCAAGCGTTACCAGTCCAAGCGTTCAACTTCATGGACAACGCCCCAAACTCCTCCTTCCCTCTCCTATCCTCAACACTTGGAGAAAAGCAAGCATAGGGAGGGGGGCCAAGGAGGGTTGAAGATCCGTCCTCAGGCTAACAGTTGGTAAAATCAAAGAAAAGCAATTTGCAGTTCACCCAGGCTTTTGATGCGCACCTCAGTGACTTCCCCCAACTGCCTCCCCCGTCGCCCGCTGTTACTGGGGGAGGGGAGAGGGGGGAAAAACGGTTGTTCTTCCCCAAAGAGTCCCCCCTGATAAGCAGTTAGTGGGGACCCCTTCCTAGAATCTATTACCTTTTAGGAAAAGGGCCTTTTTCTGATTGTCCGCTCTGCTAGCACAAGACAAAGCAGTGCAGGGCAGCGGTTCGGTTCTCCCGACGTCTGTCGATAACCACCAGCTCTCATCCAAAGGGCCTCGGCTGGCTGCCCGCGGGCTGCGCCTAGGACTTTTATACAAAAACCCATAGGAGGACGGGCTGCTGATTGGTCCAACCCTACCACGTGACCATGCCCACCAGCAAGCACCTCGGGCGGTGTGAGTTTGGCAGCCCCGGCCTCCGTACTGGATTCGGGAGTGGGATTACTGAACGCCAGCGCTGCTGTGAAAAGAAAAAAACAAGCAACATACACTATCTATTAATTAGAAGTCACATAAATATCCAAATCCATAGATAAGATTATTTACATTATTCAACAAAACACCTTAGAAGGTCCTGATTTTTCCAGTAAACTCATGATCAAAAATTGTACACCAGTGTGTCAGCCCTACCTCTGGGACACACTGAGAAGGAGATTGAAACTGGGCTGGGTGGCACGTGCCTGTAATCCCAGCACTTGGGAGGCTGAAAATAGGAGAATCACTGCATAGTGAGACCCTGTAGACCCTATACCAAATACATTTAAAAAAATTGTATGCCAGGCATGGTGGCACAGACCTATAATCCCAGCACTTGGAAGACTGAGCTAGGAAAATCACTTGAGAGTTCTAGGCCAGCATGAACTGCATAGTGAGACCCTATCTTAAAAAAAAAATGTACAAAAGAGTATACTATACTGTACTTTTTGATTAAATATTTGTGGAATTGTTTTTTGTTTTTGAGACAGGATCTCACTATATAATTCAAGCTGGACTTGAACTCACTATGCATGGCTGGCCTCAACTTTGTAGGGATCTTCCTGCCTCTGCCTGGAAAGTGCTGGGTTTATAGTCGTGCAATATTATTGCTAGCTCTAAAGCATTTTCATTTGTATAAATTTTTTTTCAAGGGCTAGTGACATCATTCAGGGGACTAAGAGCCTGCTTAGGCAAGAGCCTTCAGGGGCTGGGTTTAGATCCCCAGTACATCATCCCCTGCATGTCGGCGCTTCCCTGAGCCATGAAGGCCTGTAATCCCAGCTCTGGGGAGGCTGAAACAGGAGGATCACTACAAGTCCAAGCTGCCCAGTGAGACAGAAATGAAATAAAATAAAATATTTTATTCAAGGAGGAAAGACATGATGGCACATCTCTGTTTTCCTAGCAGTCATGAGGCTGAAGCAGGAGGATGGAAAATTCTTACTCAGCCTCACCTACTTAGTGACTTAATGATACACTATTCCCCAATAAAAAATACAGTAGCATAGTATGTGGGCCCTGGGTTTAAACTCTAGTACTGCCTCTTCATCATCATCATTATCATCATCATCATAACAATAATAATATAATAATAATTATTATTACTATGGAGGTTGGCATAGTAACATATGCCTATAATCCTAGGAGGCTGGCATCAGGAGGATTGCCAAATTTGAGGCCAGTCTGGGCCACGTAGAGATCTGGTATAATAAAAGAAAAACCTGATTTGAAAATGTGTTAAGATGTGTGTGAGAGGGCTGAGACCCAGAAGTTGGTGATTATTCATGGAGAAGAGAGGTTGCTTTTTTTTCTAACATTCAGATGTGCCAGAGTTGTGGACCAAAAATAGAGAGGAAAATAACTTCTAAAATGTGTATATTTGGTTTTATGAATCGTTCAAAACATAGTTCATATACTATGAATTTCAGTTTAAAGCACAGTATTGCAACACAGCTCAGACCTAGCCTTGTACATACGGGGACAGTGTTCTATCCCTGAGCTACAACCCCAGCAGAAACACATCGGTGCTCTTCCTTCATTGTAAATTAGATTCAACAAGAGAATAGCTGGTCATGGTGCTGCATTTCTGCAGTCCCAGCACTCAGGAGGCTGAGACAAGATGAAACCAGTTACACACCATACTGGATTAGATAGAGAGCTCAAGGCCACCCTGACCTACATAGTCGTACCCAGTCCAATTAAAAAAAGATAGAACAAGAAAACTCCCGTCTTTCTGATTTCCATAGCAACTGTGCATTTGCAAATGTGCCCAAAACTCAAGAGTTAAAAATTTCAACTTCGCAGCTGGTTTCACACGGAAATTAAGAGTCAATGTTACATCTGAGATGATTTCTTACTAAAAATGAAAATGTGTCAGTTTCCTGTGTTGCTAAACCTAAAAGCCGGTTCTCACTGGTTCCTCTCAGGCCTCCAGGTGTCAGAATACTCCAGTGCTCAGTCCTTGGAATTGCTCCCCACCTAGAGTTTGGGGTGGGAGCTCACCAGGCCCCAGGTTTATCTGCTGCTGCTGGCTTTCAGATTTATTTCTGTGCTAGACCTTCATCCTGCTCTCTTCACCCCTGCTTCATGGGCCTGCAGTGTCTCACAGCCACTGGAGGTGACCAGGCATCTTCCAAAGAACTGGATCTGCAACATTTTGAAAACTATTCTTATTTCTTACGAGGCCAAGTCCACATAATTAAAAAAAAAATGTGTTTAGTGCAGGGTCTCACTACACAGATTGGTCTCAGAGTGATTCTCCTATTTTCAGCCTCCTAAGTGCTGGGATTACAGGTGCAGACCACCATGCCCAGTTTCAGCACACCCCGGGACACGGCAGGGCACTCCTGGGATTGAATCCTGGTCTTTGCAGCTGACTAGGGAAGTGCTTTATTTTGCTGAGCTATCTGGCCAGCCCTATCACATCATTTTTACCTGATTTGTGACAACAGACTTCAAACTGATCTCGGTGCTTCTGCTTCTGCCTTTGGCTCCCTCTTAAGAATGCTTCAAAAGCCGGGCATGGTGGCGCAGGCCTGTAATCCCAGCACTCGGGAGGCTGAGACAGGAGGATTGTTGTGAGTTCAAGACCAGCTTGAGCTACAAAGTGAGCTTAAGGCCAGCCTGAACTGCATAGTGAGACCCTGTCTCAAAAAGACCAAAAAAAAAAAAAAAAAAAAAAATGCTACAAAAGAAGTAAAACCCTGGTAGTGCCTGGGTCACTTTTTATCAGTTTGCTTTTCAGAACCTTTCACAAATGGCACCCCACAGTCCTCGTAGGAAATGCTACAATCCTTTCAGTGGTCTTGAGTCCTACGATTAGAGCCTACCTGTCCTTTGCTGGAAGCTCTCCATCTCAGGTTGATCTCCCTGCCTGCCGGGGGTATGAGCACCCCAGCTCTGCTAATTCCCAGACACTGGCTATGCTCCAGCTGCGCCCTCGCCTGGGGTTACAGAGTCCAACGCTCGCGCTCTGATTCTCTTCAGCTCTCCATTCAACTGTCAGCTTTAAGGCAGGGCCGGCCATGTCTGGTTTTCCTAAAATGTCACATACACAGATTCATACTCTCTTTTCTATTTCCATTGCTCTTTTACTTTTCTCTTTACATGCTGTGTACTTGTATTTAGTAATCTACCAATAACCTTACCCTCCTAGATTATAAATACCATATGGGCAATAATTTTATTAGTTTTCTATATTCTTTCCTTTCCTCCCTCCAAGTCCTGGATATTGAACCCAGGGTCTCATGCATGCTAAGCAAGTTCTTTACCTGAGCTATGTTCTCCAGTACCAGGCTCCATCACCATCGCCATCGCCATCGCCATCGCCTTCGCCATTGCCTTCGCCTTCCCCTCCTCCTCCCCCTCCTCCTTCTCCGCCTTTTCCTGCTCCTCCTCCTTGTGTTTAGTACAGGGTCTACAAAGTCTCACTACACAGATCAGACTCATAGTGATCCTCCTGTGTTGAGCTTCCCAAGAAGTGCTGGAATTATAGACAAGAGACACCACGCCAAGTCTCAGTCGCTGTCTCAGCGTGCCTCAGGGATGGGGCCTGCAAGGCATGTGGGAATCAAACTCCCATTTCTGCCTAACAGTCGCTTTAATCCACTGAGCTATCTGGCCAGCCCTTACTAGGTTTATTCTTGACTTAGCCCAAGTACCTGAAACAGTATAGAGTAGGGCTTCAATAAACCTGCCAGGAAGAAGGCAATTAATATGTATTTGGATTGTTCTGTTCTGTCACAGAAAGTGGTAGGAAAAAAGCTGAAATATGAACTGGCGCAACCCAGCCCAGTTTGGTAGCACACACCTTATGATCCCAGAACTTGGGAGACTGAGGCAGGAAAATCACAAGTTTGAGATAAAACAACAACAAAACCAAGTTTGAGATCAGCCTGGGTAATTTAGTAAGACTATCTCAAAATAAATAAATAAATAAATAAAATAATAACCAAAAGAAACCCAGCATAAACTCCTTCTCAAGATATATATATCTAGAAGTCAGCCTGTCAATTTACTAAAACTGTCTTACAATATAAAGGGATGAGATATAGCTCAGTGGTAGAATACCCCTGGGTTCAATCTTCAGTACTGAAAAAGAAAAATACATTTGGAGATTACAAAATACTTGGAATAATTATAATTTTGCAAGAAGAAAACATGAAAAAAGTGTTAGTAACAAGAAGTTGATCACATAATTATTAAGAACAGGGCCTTATAGTTGGCAAAGCATTTAAAAAGGTTTTGAGAGGCAAAGGAGATGGCTCAGTGGAATAAGTGCTTCGCTGGCAAGCACAAGGGGCTGAGTTCAATCCCCAGTTCAGGCAAAAAAAAAAAAGAAAAAAAAAGGTTTTGAGTCAAAGTACATGTACTAATCTAAAGAAGACATACCTTCTAGTCCAGTTTGCTTTTATTCTATTGGCTCAATATGTGGTTTCTTGGCTGAGTGCAATAGCACACATGCACATCTGTAATCCCAGCACCTGGGAGGCTGAGGCAGACAGATTGCTTTGAATTTGAGGAGAGTCTGGGATTCATTTAAGGCCAGCCTGAACTGCACAGCTAGACCCTGTCTCAAAAAAAAAGATGTAGCTTTTCAGCTTTTGGTTTTTGTGTTTTCTAGGGTTCAGGATCAAGCCTAGGGCCTCACACATGTTAGGAAACTGCTCTAGCACTGAACTACAACCCTAGTCCTTTGTTTTAATTCTTTTTATTTAAAACAAAACAAAAACAAACCACCCCCCCCCCACTAGGGATTAAATCCAGTTTGCTTTGAGCTACCTATGTAGCCTTCTTTTAAAGTTTATTTTCAGACAGTGTCTGGCTAAGCCACTAACTGCTAGGCAAGGCTGAACTTCTTCCACCCTTCTGGCTCAGCCTCTTGAACTGCTGGGATTACAGGTTTGTGACATCACACCTGGCTTGGAAGGAACACTTTCTAGTTATCATTACTCTTTTCTGGCACTTTTAATTTTTTTTTGGTAGAACTGGGGTTTGAACTGAGGCCCTTGTGCTTGACAGGGAAGCACTTATTCCACTAAGTCATCTCCCTGGACCTTTTAATTTCTTTCTCTCTCTTTTTTTTTTCCCTTTGGCGAAATTGGGAATTGAACTAAGGCTCTTGAGCTTGCCAGGGAAGTGCTTATTCTACTGAGCCATCTCCCCAGCTCTACTTTTAATTTCTTTACCTTGCATCCTGAAAACTTGTATCTATTATTATAAACAGCTGCTTTGCCCTGGAAACAGCCCAAGTCCCAGCTCACAGGTAGCGCAGACTCTAGGGGTCACAGGGATAACATTCCTGATGACCAGCTTTGCATCAGAAGTCAGTGGAGGCACTAGCAGGGTGACACAATGGGGGAGGGTGAGACCTGATGCAAACACTGCAGCCTGAAACCTAGAGGAAGCAGACACATCAGGAAATGTCAGCCACTCTGGGGCCACAGCACAGATGCAGCATGGAAGGCAGCAAGGTCTGTGCAAACAGCTGGGGCTGGCAAGAGCTGTGGACATGAGGCCTCCTAATTCACTACAGCTTCCCCTGACCTCTAGCACAAGTGATTCTGGACTTGCAGCAGGCACCTTCCCAGCCAGATATGGGCACAGTTAGTGGAGTGAGATGCATGGACCCGATTCCAGCCCAGGAGGAGGCCACTGGTAGGCATGGGGGTGAGGGGCTGGGACTTGTACCCAGTGGAGTCCGGGCATTACTTACCACCAACCCACAGCAGCCCCCACTGTCTTCTGGCCACCTCCACTTCCTTTTAAAAATAATTTTAAATTAATTTTGCTTTTCAGCCCTTATATTTCCATTTATTTTTAAGTTGTTTTGACAATAAAATGTATAATGCTTATCTAGTAAAAATAAGTTTACAAGGGCTGGAGAGATAGCTCAGTAGACCAAATGCCTCTCAGGCAAGTGCAAAGACCCAGGGCACCACATGCCATGCCAACCCCCAGGTGCACTGAGCAGGGCCACCGAGACTGTGTGGGGCGCACACCTGTAATCTCTGTGCTGGGGAGGCTAAAACCAGGAGGATCACTGTGAATCCAAGCCGTGTAAAGAAACCCTGTACCAAGTACATTAAAAAAAAAAAGTTTAAAAACAAATGTAATTGGAGACATTATTAGAAATAAATTTACACTTATACAGTTTAAAGCACAGAACAGTCAAATTTGTAAGTGAATAAAGATATATAGTAAATATGGAATTTTCTTTCTTTTCCTTCCCTTCCCTCCCTCCCTTCCTTCTTTTTTTCTGTTTTGTTCCAACAGAGTCTAAACAGTCCAGGCTGGGCTTAAACTCATGGAGATTCTTCTACTTCAGCCTCTCCTAGTGTGGGATTACAGGTGTGCACCACCGCGCCTGGCCAAAATAATAATTCCTAATAAAGATTGTTGATACTGTTTTGGAAGATGAAATAGCTAACATGAGAGAATCCATAAATTTTATTCAGTACTACCCCAAAATTTAAGAACAATCAGCTTGAGAAAATTTGTTAAGAGTCTGTCCCACTAATTGTAAGACCAGACTTGAAAACCAGCCTGTCCAAATGGCGCGGAGACCAGGGTACCATCCCTGCCATGCGGGGCCTGTCTGGCCTTCCCCCTGGGCATACTGCGAGGATGACCAAGACGCTGCTGCAATCCCAGCGTTCGGGAGGCTCAACACAGAAGGATCACTATATGATCTGTGTAGTGAGACCCTGAGATCCTGCATTAAAATACATTCAAAAAATTAAGATGTGAAAACCACAAAATAACATTAGAAGACACTAAAGTTAATTTTGTCTCTACAATGAGGAAACTATATGACAAAACATATTTTCTGCCAACAATAAGAAATGTAAACAGGTATAACAGGGGATTACAGAGAATATTTCCTCTGAAGTCCTCAAATTCTCCTTGCTCTCAAATCCCCAGAACACCTTACGAAGAACCATGAAGATCAAGGAGCTTATTATATATTTGCCCTTTTGGATTCTCAAGAGACCGAAGGGGAATGAGCCCCTTTTCCAGAATTTCAAAAGAAACCTCCATGGAGCTTTTGACTTCCATCCCAGAGACTCAGGAACTTCCCCAGGGACTGCAGCATATGAACCCTGTCGCCAACATAGCCTCTCACAAGTCCAAAATCCGCTTTCCTTTTCTCCTACTTTTAATTGTGATAATCTTAAAAAAAAAAAAAAAAAGTAAAAGCAGCGCTTCCCTGGCAAGCCAAGGGCCTGAGTTCAGTCCCCGGTTCCGCAAAAATCAATCTATCAATCAATAAAAGCAGACTATTGTTTAAAAATAAATTAACACTTTATAGAGTATCACAAAAGTGTACATAGTCATATAAAACATCCCCTTATATGAAATGTTGCTTGAAATATAAGTACCAGTATATATCTAAAAATGTAAACATCTTCCCAGGTCTACCTGTCAGGTCCCCAAAATAGTTCTGGGAGACACACTGGTCAGGGCAAAGCATCCCACTTGGCCAGTGACAAGTGATGGTCGTTCCTGCCATTACCTTTTGGGACACTGTTAAAATGCCCATGAAACAGGTGTGGGCATGGTGAACAGAAATAGCTTCCCGGCAGGGGGTTTCGCGACCTCTAGACTTCTCCAGTTTCCTGAGAAACACCCGGGACTGGGCTGTTGCATAGTTACACCCTGAAGAAGGTGGCTGAGGTCACTTGAGGAAGGCGGAGGGGGGGTGTGGGGTTCCGAGTGGAGTGGCAGCTTCCCAGTTTGTCGGCCGTCGTCTGCCGGGTGCGGAAGCAGCTCTGCGCGCAGCTCGGGATGCACAGGCCCGCGCCCAGGCCTGCGGGCGGATGAGAGTCCGGCCCGACGGGCGTACGGAGGGACTCCCGGGCGCCGGGAAGGGCGCGCTCTTCCTTCTGGAGCTGGAGGCCTGGGAGAGGGCGCAGAACTAGGGGCGTGTGGCGAGGGCCAGGGGCGCGCGACGAAGGCCAGGGGGCTCGCACGGTACTTCTTCGCGGCGCAGCGGGGCTGCAGGTCCGAGCACCGGCTAAGGCGAGGCTGGAGCCGGAGAAGCGCTGCTCGCCGGCAGGGGGCAGCTCCAGGGGTGCGTGAGCGGGGCGCCGGGGCTGGGGAGGTCCTCGGCCGCGGAGGGCTCCACCAGCCACTTGGGCAGCAGGCCCAGGCCCAGGACAGCAGTGCAGGCCTCGGGGTCCATGGAGGAAGTCGAGGCCGGGGAGGGCTGCCCCGGGGACGGTGCGCCGGGGGGCTGGGAGATCCTGTCAGACGGCGAGGTCGGCTCGGCCGCCTCGGGGATGTCTCGGAGCGGCGGGCCGAAGGGCTGGGTCAGAGGCGGCCCCACGGCGTCCCAGATGAGCCCGGGCAGGGGGGCCGTGGGCTTCGCGACGTCCGGAGGTGCGGTGGCTGCCACAGGCTGGGCCCACTCGTCCAGCTGCTGGGAGGTCAACTGCGGAGAGGAGTCCTGCAGCTTGCTGTAGTTGGGCTTTCGGTCGGAGTCATGGCGCTGCCTGACGAGGAAAGAGCGCGGCATGGTGGCCCAGGAACTCGGCCGGGGGTCGCTGTAGGACCACACGGAGCTCCACTTGCGAGGCTCTGCGGCAGACCTGTGCCTATAGCTTATTTGAAGGTGGACAGAGGGTGCAAGAGAGATGGCAGACAGCGACCGAGAATGAGTAGGGAGCAGTGTCCCTCGTAGGCTCCGGGGCTCTGATTGGCTCCATGGCTGTCTTTGGTCCTCCCCTGGGACTTCTTCCGGGTATATGACCTTCCCTGATGTTGGGTGAAGGGTAGGATTATGGGTGGGGGCTTTGGGGACTAATAGTAGCTTTTGTGCCTTTGTCTTTTGGATCGCTTGAGCCTATTCGGCAGAGGAGGCGAAGGCCTCCACCCTTAGTGAAGCTCTTCCTGCTAACAAAGCTCAGCTTGGCCTTCACCTTATCTTTTCTTTACCCGCCCACCCGCATCCCAACATTTTCTCCTTTGAGACAGCTGCTGTTGGGGAAAAAGGTGATGACTGATTTGGCTTTGAGCTGAATGGCGTAATAATAGAAGGGAGCAGCAAATGGAAGTCTTCCGCAGGGAGGTTTTTGTGATGGGCCCTGGAGGAAGAAGTGTGTGTCTTGACAGTGTGATCACTTTGATGTTTGACAGCCTTTGCAGCCAACACGCTGGTTAATGTGAATTCTGGAGAGGAGTGAACACCATGACACGCCTTGCCACGAAAGGTCACGACTTGCTCCACGCTGCTGGAACATACAGCCCGTGGCAATGCTAAACCCAGCCTTAGCAAAAGAACTGAAGAAACTGCTTAAAATTAAAGCATATGGGGGGTGGGGCGGTGGGGTGATAGCTCAGCCGTCTAAGCGCTACCTGGGTTTTATTCCCCAGTACCGCATGCTGTGCCAGCCCTGAACAGAGATGGCCACCAAAATTGAACGTGATGGTGCAGTCCTGTAATCCTAGTGCTGGGGAGGCTGAGACAGGAGGATCACTAGGAGTCTGAGCTGCATAGTGAGACTCTACCAAATAAATAAATAAAAATGATTAAAAAAATTAAAGCACATGCTTTATTTGAAGGTGGAGGAAAAAGGGGAAAAAGATGATAGCTACTCTGGAGGAGTAGGACACATTTGAATGTGAAATGCTCTAATCTCTTCTAATCACCTTCAGTTCTTTGTGACTCCTTGCTTCCTCAAGGTATGTAAGATCATAATCTTTATTAAATTCTTAATAAATTTTAAAGTACATTTTTAGCTAGTCTGCATATATTATGTGATAATGGATTATTACACAATGCTGATGGCAAGTCTCCCTTTGAATCAATGGCAATGAGGCACAGGGTAACACTGTCTTTCTTTCTTTCTTTTTAAAGTCTCAGGACTTTCTCCCTGCACTACATCTCTAGCCCTTTTTAAAATTTTGAAATAGGGTCTCATTTAAGTAGCTAACTTGCCTGAGCTGGGCTCAAACTGGGCATCCTCTTGCCTTAGCCCTGCAGAGCACTGAGGTTACAGGTATAAGCCTCCAAATGTGACTTGTTACTGTATTTTTGAGAGATAATTCCTTCACATAATAAGTTTAAAGTAGTTACTAGTGGCCTTAAAGGGCGGGGGGAGGAATTGGACTATGTCAAACATAGCAAATTGTCTTTAAATTTTTTCAGATAGTGGAATCCTCAAATATACAACTCCAGTGTATTTATTTACTATAAATGCTGGGATTTGAAGATGCCAGGATCAATGACACTTTTATTTATCCTGAGATTTACCAGAAAATAAAGTAATTCAAATCATAAATGAAGATGGGTTGTAACTTTGATATCTTAGGTTAACAGAACAAACAAGTCATCTCTCTAAAGTACAACTATGTAATAAAATATTCAAAAGGCACTTACTAATGCTATTTGGAAAACATGCCTTTCAATCTATTTTGATTAGTTGTGTTGCTGAGTCTTTTACAAAGTCTTCAATACAATGCTGAAAAATGAGTTCTGTCATTTATTTCAACATAATTTATCTGATTAAATATTTATATATAGTGTTGAGTTGGTTCGTCAGCTTCTTAGGGATTGTTTGTATTTTTTTTTTTTTTTTTTTTTTTTTTTTTTTTTTTTTTTTTTTTTTTTTTTTTTTTTTTTTTTTTTTTTTTTTTTTTTTTTTTTTTTTTTTTTTTTTTTTTTTTTTTTTTTTTTTTTTTGTAGTAGTAAGGATCAAACCCTGAGCCTCACACATGCTAGGAACTTTTGCACTTTGACAAATGAGGTTGACTTCAAAAAAAATCTTAGAAGGGAATCTCAGATAGGAGATTTAGGGTTTAGGGAATCAGAGTGTATCCTTGATTATACCCATAACAAACTGCCATGACGAAGGTAAGTGGCCCCGCACTGCGGAAAACAAGGAAGTCAGAGCAGGCAGGGTTCTGGGCTCCCAGGCAGCTGGAACAGAGTTCTAAAACCTCACTCCATTATTTTATTTATTTATTTATTTATTTATTTATTTTGGTGAAACCGGGGATTGAACTCAGGCTCAGCATTTTGGGAGGCTGGCGCGGGAAGATCAAAAGTTCCAGCCTATGGGGCCGAGAGATGGCTCAGTGGAATAAGTGCTTCCCTGGCAAGCACAAGAGCCTGAGTTCAATCCCCGGTTCTGTGGGAAAAAAAAAAAAAAAAAAGTTCCAGCCTAGCATGGGTAATTTAGAGATTGAGCAAGACCCAGTCTCACAATAAAAAAGGGCCTGAGTGTGTAGCTCAGTGCAAAGGACATAGGTTCTACCAAGTTCAACACAGCTCTTGAAACTCTGTAGAAATGGATTAAAGATCTAAACATTAAAAAAGAAACACTCAATCTCCTGGAAGAGAATGTAGGAGGAACTCTTTGAAGACATAGGGATAGGTAAAGAGTTCATGAACAAACGTATGTGCACAGGAAACACTTGAAAGAATCCACAACTGGGATCAACTCTTCTTGGGGAGTCTCTGCATGTCAAAAGAAATTGTCAACAAAGTGAAAAGACAACCCACAAATTTAGAAAAAAATCTTAATTAGTAAGCACTCAGACAAAGGTCTGCTCTCTAGAATATATAAAGAACTAAGATATATTAGGGCCCTCAAATTATAGACCCAATACAGAAACGGGCATCTGAGATGATCACACACTTCTCAGAGGATGAAATTAAAGAAGTGAATAAATATATGAAAAAATGCTCTATATCACTAGCCATCCATGAAATGCAAATTAAAATAATACTGAGATGTCATCTCACCCCAGCAAGAATGGCTATCATTAAAGAAATCAACCAACAACAAATGTTGGAGAGGATGTGGGGAAAAGAGAACACTTCTCCACTGCTGGTGCGAATGTAGTCTGGTGCAACCATTGTGTAGATCAGTGTGGAGACTCTTCATAAAACTAGGACTGGAAATTCCATTCAAGCCGGCTATCCCCCTACTGGGAATTTTCCCAGAGGAACTGAAAACATCTTATCATAGTGATATATGTGCACCTATGTTTATAGCAGCACAATTTGTAATAGCCAAATCTTGGAAACAACCAAAGTGCCCATCACATGAGGAATGGTTGAAAAAGATGTGGCATTTCTTTTTTTTGTCTTTTTGAGATAGGGTCTTGCTATGCAGTTCAGGCTGGCTTTAAGCTCACTTTGTAGCTCAGGCTGGTCTCGAACTCACAACAATCCTCCTGCCTCAGCCTCCCGAGTGCTGGGATTACAAGCATGCGGCACCACGCCCGGCCGATGTGGCATTTGTATACTTGGCTATAAAGAATGATAAACTTGAAGCATTTATACTGAAGTGGATGTCACTTGAACATATACTCATAAGTGAAATAAACCAGACACACATGTGCAAATATTATATAGTCTCCCTAGTATAAGAAATCAAAAGAAGAAATACAAATAGAAATGTATAACAACAACTAAAAAGTATTCAATCAGATAGTTAAGGTAAACTGAACTGCATATATTGCAGGGTACTAATCAGATTCTCTTCTGGATGGTTAACAACCTAAGTTCACAGATCAAAAATTGGAGAAATGGAAGGGCTGCAAGAACAGCCAACATTTTGGCCATAGCCTTTCAAGGTCAGTGAAGACTCAGGACATAGGAGAACCTATACTGTAACATCGTGGAACTCAGTTGTGCCCCATATTTTCTGATCAAGGAGATTATGGAGCCACAGAGGAATGTGATAGAGGATCTATAGTGTGCCTAAGGAGAGTCACATGGAGGGAAAACTTTCAGGCTTTCACAGAGAGCAAAGTGGTCAAGCAATGGCTATGACTCATTCACATGGCTGACATTGACAAAGGATCTACAGAGTGAGGTACAGGGGTACAGGATAAACCCTGAGGGAACTTGATTGACCTCATCAGATACAAAAGCTACATTTTTTGTTATATAGGTCTTGCTTTATCTGAGTCTTAACCATCCAGCAGAAAAGTATAAAAATGAGGTATATAAAGTAAGGCCATCATAATAAGTGTAGCTGTAAATGGCTCTAGTCAACAACTTCTTCAGATAACCCACTATTATTGTAGACTGCTGGACTGTGATTGTTTCATTGAGTTCAGGCACCTATAATAATTGAATGACAATGGAATGCCCATCTTTGACAGGACTAAACAACAAAGGGGATATAAAAGAAAAACCATTATGTGTTTGTATAAACAGTACAGTTAAGATAAATAAGCAGTACTTTGGTATAATTCTATGAGAAGAAATATATGCACTAATAGTGTTTGGACAGGATATTCTTTCTGCTTCTTGTACTATGGATAACCACTAGGAAGATAACAATGTAAAAAGTATTAATTATTGAAACTGTACTATAATTCAGCTTTTTAAAAAAAGATAGGTATACAGCTATATTCTCTTAATTCATTGATCAGAGCATCTACTCTAATAGTATTTGTACATAGAGTATCATGTAGGCACCTTGTACAACAAAAAGCCACTAAGAAAACAATGTGCAATGTATAAATTGTTGAATCTATCCTAGTAATTTGATTTAAAACTGTCTCATTGCTACTTGTTCTTCAATAAAAAAAAAAAAAAAAAAAAAAAAGGAAAGAAAAAAGAAACTCTGCAGAGGGGTACGGTGGAGAATAAAGAAAAGCAAGAGTCAACATATAAAAAGCTGAGGTCAAATGGCACTTCCTCTCCTGGTGAAAGAGAAAGAGCTGCCCAAGGACTACAGCATATTCATACACTTGGGAGGTTATTGGCAACTGAAACCCCTCTGCCTAGCAAAGTGCCTAGCGACTTATTTGCTTGGTTCTCCTTGGGGCTCCTCAAGGTCTTGGAGGTAGAGCAGCTTTTTCATATGGCTCCCCTGGGTGCTCTGTGCTCTTGGGACTGACCTTGTATTAGCCCTGCTCCTGTGATGGATCTCCAGTTTCAGTCACTCCCCACAGGGTTAGATCTCCAGTGCTGAAGATGACAATGACAGCAGCAACAACAAAGCTTCCAAGCGCAGGATTCTAAACTTGAAGTGAACTAGCCTAAGACGAAAGCTGCCCTACTAGGCTTTATTGCAGCTGCTACTGGAGTCTTCTACAGTGAAATCTGCACATGAGTCTTGCAACTCCTGTTGCCCCCTAGCATGGTGCATCTGGAGCCATTTGTGGCATAAAGGTGGAGAGGATGTTCTGAGCCTGACACCCTAACCCGAATCAGCCTAATGTGAGTGTGACTGAGCATCTTACCTATTGTGTCTCTGATTGTTGCTATATATTTCCAAGAGAGTAATGTGGCCTCATGATGAAGGAGGGTCTTTTATTTGTCTTTCCTTTTTTTTTAAATGTGTAGTACTGGGGATCGAACCTAGGGACTTTTGCTAGAGCAACATTCCCAGGCTTTTTTATTTTTTGAGACAAGGTCTTGCTGAACTTTTAAATTGCCTAGGCTGGACTTGAATTTTTATTTATTTATTTATTTATTTTTGAGACAGGGTTTCACTATGTAATTCAAATTGGCTTTGAATATAGAGATCCTCCTTCCCCAGTCTCCCAAATGCCAGGATTATAGGCATGCACCAACATGCCAACTAAGTTTCAATTTTTTTTAATTAAAAAAAATTATTGAAGATCTGAAAAACAATTCCTAAAATATGGACTTTTCTAGAAAACTGTAGCTACACAATGCATTGCATCTATCATATTAAAACATGCATTAGATACAAATACAAAAACTATGAAAGATTTCACCATTCTTCAACAATTTGAGCAAAGATAAAATGCTTAAGGAACAACAAGGATGACTTGCAAAGGATGGACTCTTTAAGCACTATTAAAAAAAGGAGGACAAGTGCATGAGGATGTTCAGTTATATACACTGAATTGGATCTTTGGCACTAGGAATCAAAGCTTTCGTCATATAGCATGAACATGTATGATAAAAGTGCATAGTGTTAAAGAAATAGAACCACCAGCATTCAAAAGCAGCTCTGTCAGCTAGGCAATAAAACACTCTACACCATGTCTCTCTGTTGTCAATTATTGAATTCACTGGTAGCAACTTGGAAATGAAGAAAAAGAAAGAAAAAAGGAGCTGCAACACGTTTCATTTTCTCTGTTTAAAAATCAAATAAAACAAACATCAATTCTGTTATTCACTCACATCTTCAGACTACATCATTTGTGCAAGAGAAAAACTAGGAACAAAATGTGTTGACAGAGCTCCCAACAGGGGTGAGAGGGCCCCACACTGCTTTCAGATGGTACCCAGGAGGGGCCGCTTCGTAATCACTGGTACTAAACAAGGTTGCCAAAATTCTTGGCCAGATACTTGAGGAAATCATGAAGATAATTCAGTAATAAAGCAAGGCTCTTCTCAGCCAGAGATGTGTAGGCCAACATTGCTCCAGTTCGTACAAATAATCTCGGTAGCTGTGGTGCTCCACGCACCTGGGACGTGGGCGCGTCAGGTGATCAGCCAGGGTCCGCGCACCGGGGTCTCTCAGATCTGCAGAGGACCTGAGTGCCTGGCAGCACTGAAGTGTTCCTTTACCCCTGCTGAAGTATTCTTTTACCTCGTTAACAGGCCTTATCATCCGTTTTTCCTCGAGACTTCTGATTTGCGTAGTCCTCTAGAATGGAGTCCACATTCTTGGCAGGAAGGCAGAAGAGTGGCTTCTGTCTGGTAATTGGGTCCCAATCATCAATAATCCATGGTTTAGCTCTTCAGGGATCTTTACTTTAACTTCCACTCTGTTCATAAATGTTTCTTCACTTTCAGGAGTAGGATCTACCCCGGCCTCTTCCGAGGAGGCTGAGGCGCCTCACTGGTACTGCCACCATCTCCATTACCAGAGGTTTTTTTTGTTTGTTCTGCTTAGCTTTCCCTTCAACATTTTTCTGTTGCAGACCACATAATCCTCCTTCCTGGAGTGGCCCCTGTCATCCTACCCTCTGCATATTGCTCATTGGCCTTTTCAAATTCTTGCTCTTTCTGCAGATTGGTGTCCACGTCCTTGAGTACTCTGATTTCTGAAACCCACTCATCCCAACTTTTATTCCATCCACTGTAGTTATAAAGTACTTGTTTGTCTTTCATGGCAATCTTTACACACTTTTCTTCATAAAGAAACTGTCTTAGTTACTCTTCTCTCATTGCTGGGACAAATACCTGACACTCAAAATGAAGGAAGGAAAGGTTTATTTAGCTCATAGTTACCGGAGATGTTAGCTGGCTCCAAGGTAGAGCGGCAAATGGTAGAGAACAACCTTCATAATGGCAGCAAAGAGTAGAGAGCAAAATGGAGGAGTAGCAGCAACCGTGGCAACAGAGGGCAAGTCTGTCTCCCTTATGTTACATTCAGGCTATGTGCTCCAGGCTAGTTATAGCATGATCCCAGCAGTACTCACACCCATAATCTCAGTGGATCACAAGTTAATCACAGACCATAAAGCTGTGCCTCAGTGAGTGCATGAGGATTTGGGGGGACAAATGCACACAAACCGTAACAGAGGCCCATGAAGTTATAGTACTAGTTCACCTTCCCGGAACGTGGCCTTCAGGTCCTGCTTGGGCACCATTTATAAGTGATTCACTGCCTTCTTCTCCCAACAACCCTGACCATTGTCCCCTACTCTCGACCCCACCTCAGCTCTCATCAGAAGTAGATGTGTTGTTAGCTTGCTCTACATCCTGGGCCTGATTGCCAGTGCCCACAGACCTCACAGTGCTGCCACCGTGCAACCACTGCCAGCAAACCAAGTATGAACTTTTTATCTTGTCTCAGTTTTCTGAAATGATGGGATTGTAGCTCTGTGCACCACATTAGGTTAAATGTCAGGATTGCTATATATATGGATGTAGGAGACGCTTCCTGGTCCTTGTCTCAGTCCAAGAAACCAATATTTGTAATCCCAAAGTTACGTTATTGGAATCCCATCAAGTTGATTCCAATCTACCACTTTCCATGCAACCCACAGCGAAAATGAGGACACTATATTTTTAATCTTCAGGGAGTCGAGGGGCTCTAAGTCCTGCCATGACATGGCTTTCTGGAACCAAGAGAGCAACCCAGGGTCTCACCCGGTTTTTATTCAGTGGGGGAGTGGCTTGAGGATTGACTGAGAA
>PVKA01006561.1:0-82933 GCA_004027165.1 Ctenomys sociabilis | reverse complement strand
AAGAAAGAAAGAAAGAAAGAAAGAAAGAAAGAAAGAAAGAAAGAAAGAAAGAAAGAAAGAAAGAAAGAGACAGAGGGAGGGAGAGAGACAAAGAAAGAGGAGAGAGTGAGAAAGGAGAGTGTGTGAGAGAGGAGAGGGAGGGAGAATGAGCAAGAACAAGGGTGAGCGAGAGCAAGAGCGACTTGACTGACATTTTCAGATACAAAAGTCCCATTTCCTGTTCTATAGGACTTGCTTTATACTGGTCTTAGCCATCCAGCAGAAAAGTATAAAAATGAGGTATAAAAAAGTAAAGCCATATTAATATGCTGAGCTGTAAAAGGCTCAAGTCAACAACTTCTGACATTGCCAGGCTTTCAGAAAAACACACTCCTATTACATAATACTGGACTATGTTGGACTATTTTGCTGAATTCATCCACCTACAATATTTAAATGGCAATGGAATACCCATCTCTGACAAAACTGAACAACAAAAAAGAATATAAATGAAGGACCATTTTGTATCTGTATATACAAAAAAGTTAAGATAGATATACAGCTATTTTCTCTTAATTTAATGAGAAGAAAAATTTACACTAATAGTGTTTGGATGTGATATTATGTCTGCATCTTGTATTATGGATAACCACTACAAAGACAACAATATGCAATTTATTAATTATTGAAACTATCATATTAATAGGTTTTGAAATTGTCTCATTGCTATTTGTTTCTCAATAAAATTATTTTAAAAAATTTATGCACTTTGTTTGGCTTAGTTTAGTCTCCTCTGGAACACAAATTCTTCTGTAAGCCCAAGCCACTAAACTACTATGCAAAGTTATTGATTAATATTTATAAGTTGAACTCATAAAGAAATGTCACTTACATTGGGTCACAAAAATTCACTCACAATGGTTAAAAATAACTCATGTAACATATTTAAGCTTCACTTTTCTATTATCAGATCAGTAGAAAATTGCCACATATTTCAAGTAGTTTTAATAGTAACTTTCGTATCAGTTCATTCATGTCATAAATAATTTTATCCTGATTGAGAGGCCTAAAGTATAGGACTTAATTTTCTAACACTGAAGACAAAATAGTCAACCGTAGGTCATCATAAATGATAAAGACACCTACATGCACGGAATTTAAATACTTTACCACATCCAAAAAAAATACAAAACTCTTCATGTTTATTATTTAATATAGTTACTTCAACAGCCACAATTCAAGTAAGTACTTAAAATTCCATCACAGAAAATGACTAGCAGCAGATAAAGGGCTAAAAGTAGACTCCTCAAGTTTAACTAAGAACCCTCCACTCTTAGGCAGAAGTCAGGCATAATCCCCCAGGCAGGACAGAAATAAAATGTCTCGTCAGCTCTTAAGCTTTAATGCATTTTACCTTAAACATTTACATTAACAGATGGTCCCCAGCAGTGCTATAAACTTACTTCTGAGTTCATTTCTATGTCACTTTCAACCTAATTTATCATTATCCTTGCAGTATAAAATGCCACAGGGGTTTAAATCAGAACAGTACGGAGAAGGGACAAGTTCTCTCAGGCCATCGGTGTCACCTACAAACGTGTACTTACCCTATGTTTAGATAAAGGAGAATTGATCATCTCTAGGAGAACTGATGGTGATGAGTGGAAAAAAGCCAGGGGAAGAACCAACCAAAGTCATAGTGGGGGTACGACAGTGGCTTCTGCTCATCACCCTGAGTTCTTAAGGCTCTTATTTTTTTTCTAATTTTTCTGAAGGGCATAAGATATGGGAGACAAAAATAGTGATGGATTATTATAGATGGCAGGAAGATCCATCTCAAAATAGAAGATGAGGAGCCATGGATATAGCTCAGCAGCACACACACCTGCCTGGCAAGCACAAGGTCCTGAGTTCAAGTCCCAGTACTAAAAAAGCACCCTCCAAAAAAAAAGATGAATTTAAAATGCATGCCTGAGTATGTACCCACAGCACAGAGAGAGAGAGAGAGAGAGAGAGAGAGAGAGAGAGAGAGAGAGAGATCTGGAGTTTCAGAGTACTGTTTCAAGCACATTATGTAAACAGCCTGGTAGAATATAGAATACCAGTAGCTTTACAAGAGTTTAGTAACAGCTCCCTTCATCCTTTCCTTCATTTCTAAGGCTCTGTGTTCAATTCAGTGTTTTTACATGGTCTTTGTTTTAGAGAATGTACAAAAGCCATTGCTTCTGGCCAGCATCCTTTCCTCATCCGATTTACAGATGAGAGTTTCAAACAAATAGTGCTAGTGGTTAGTGAAATCAACTAGGTCCTCCTCAGTCTGCCAATAATCCCAACAAAGTGACTAGCAATTGGAGGGTGATTTTTCTAGGAGTTCCACAAAGCTGCAGAAAGAAAACTCCTGTGCCTTGGGAGCACCAAGCTTAGACTTCTTTTCGTGCAATCTCTCACAGTACCACTGATAGAAAATAAATGGGAACTTAACATCTTCTGTTTGGAGATGTAGCCACAAAGCACGCTGCCATCTATTTAAAAATGAAGAAGGCAGGAACTAAAAGTTCCAACAATGACAGCTGTCCCCTTCTGCATCATGAATGAAAATGGCAATGCAGTACAGAGTCTAACTACTTTCATTCACCTCAGAACAAAACCTCATTTATCTGAGACTAGAGGAACTCATGCTATAGTACAACTTGGCTCATCTGTAATATTAGGAAATTACATTGATCAGCTGGATTTGAATTGTGAAATGAATTCTCCAGAAGGAAATCTGAATTTCCTTTGTTTCCTTTGTTTCTGTGTAGTCATCTAGTTCATCTGGGACTTTCCTCAACTGGCTTCCTTTAGAAAGGTTCCCAGTATGGATGCTTGTGGTAAAATGCATGGTGAAGTAGAAGGGGCTCACGGGGGGAGGGAGGGGAAGAGACCTGAAGTCCATCTATGAACTTAGAAGGTTTTCTTTGGTCAGTACATCTAACTTCAATTGTATGTTTCCTGTGTCTTTTCCGTGACTTCAATTATGCCAAATTGATACCTTTCTGGTGCCCCGAGTTGCTCTTCTAACTAAACACACCCACAGGAGCGCGCACGCGCGCAGGCATGTATAGATTCACGTACCTGGAAGGTCATCAAATATTAAACTGTTTTCAGTCTTCTCATAAGGTAGAAAAATAAAGCCAATGGCTTCCTACCACACAATGTATCATGTACATGTGATCTTGCAGACATATACAAGTTTTGGATTATTTTGTCAAAAAAAATGTATGTAGTCAATGCTTTGTTTGGGTCAGAGCTGAGAATCAAGCCCAAGGTTTTGGGCTTTCTACATGAATGTTCAAGCCCATTCCCTGAACACTGACCTTTTTTTTTGTTTTTTTTAGTACAGATTCTCGCTACACAGCTACAAATCCTAGTAATCCTCCTCTCTCAGCCTCCTCAGCATGGGATTACAGGCATGAGCCACCACACTGGCTTGCATGTGGTACTGGGGAATCAAATCCAAGTCTTTGTGCTTTCCAGGCAGGTGCTTAAACCACAGGGCTATCTCGCCAGCGCTGAACACTGAAATTTTAAAGTATTTTAATCCTGATACAAGATATCTTCTCAAAATGTATATGAATTATATATGCTAATATATGTACATATTTTATATATTTATATATAATACAAGGAATACACTTTGAGTGTTCTCCATGTGAAGTGCTTGGGACAAAAAAATTGGATTTATTTCACACTTTGGAGCACTTGTATATACATTATGTACATAAATCACAAGCAAAATCACAAAATTTGTTTATATTTCATATATAGAGCAGGACAGTCCTACAACATTTTTTCTTTTCTATTTTCTTTTATGACCTTTTTTAAACAAATATTTACTTTAAAGAGAATATAGCAATAATTCATATGACATTAGAAGCAGTACCTATTTAGAACACCAAGACGACAGGTATTACAAGTGTGGTTTTAGTATTACACATTTCTGTCCTCAGTTTAGTTGCTTAATTCACAGATGTAAGCATGTAGAGTTAGTCAGGGTGAGATCTGTACCCATTCACTGCTATTTTCAAAAACCTGATGGAGATTTTTAGGACCCTTGCTTTAACCATTTTGTTTATATCAATGTATGGTTTTGGAGCTCCAGTGGCGCAATTGGTTAGTGCGCTGTACTTATACTATAAATGTATGGTTTTTGTCCCTGCCATATTTCCTAACTTTTCTCCTTTCTCTTTCTTCATTGTTTAATCCTTAAGTTCTTCCTTTCCATTTAACTGTGTTGTACCTTTCAATTTTTCTTTCTTCTTTTGAGCTCTTACACTAGGGAGGCAATATGATATAATCTCAAGGCCCCACATATAAATGGATACAACTTGAAGATGCACTCATAAGTGAAATAAACCAGACCCACATGTGTGTGTGTGTGTGTGTGTGTGTGTGTGTGTGTGTGTGTGTGTGGTTGGCTCAGCCCACTCTGGGCAGGTGCTAGAGATTGAACTGCAGTCCCTGCATGCTTGCCTAAACTAAACTTGCCTAAGCAAGCACCTTAGATCACTGAGCTATCTCATCAGCCCTCATATACATTTTATATACATAGCTTGAAGATAATTTTATAAAATATTGTCACTGCCTTTGCACCTAGCTACATATGTCAGGTGAGGTCAGCACTCAACCAGCTTTACATCTTGAAGCATTCTCAATTGTGGATAGTGGACCTTGAGATTAGAGATATTGACCTGTATATTCCTGCTGAACACAAAATACAAACCAGAGAACATTCTTCAGAAGTGGTCAGAGACTATTTTTTCCATTGTGCTTTTTCAAGCCATCTTTTATTATTGATAACAACCTGTAGGGCAAACTGTGGTGTTTGGCGATAACCATTAAAAACTTGATTACATAATAAGCTGGGACAGGTATGAGGTGATCAATTTGAAGGAAGAAAAATCACTACTCCAATCGCTTTCCTCATCTTTTGCCTGTCACAGCACGCCACTTACACTTCTGTAAATTCAATCTTGTGCCATCTACCCAGCTTTCATTTGAAATCTGTCTCCTTCTTTAGGTGGACCAGTTGGATAGGGCCTCATCTTGTCCCAATTTTCATTAACTAATACTGCCCAGCACAGACTGTGAATGTACCATGGAATGACCTTTAATCATATAAACTCCAAATTAGTCTATTTGTTTTTGATCCACCCACCTATACTTACTAGCTGTAGTACTTCCAAGCCTTAACTCTACCATGTACAAGGAAGATATAAAGAGGAAACCAACCTTCCATCACTTGCTGCTCTGAAGAGTTCATGCAACAATACATTCAAAAGGCATAGCCCAGCACCAGACCTACCTTCATTAAGTGTTAATAGAGTCATTGACAACTAAATTCTCTTGCTTAGGAAATGAAAAAAAAAAAAATCACACAGAGATTCAAAATCACAGAAAGTTACTGGGAGGAGGAAAGATGATAAATCATTACAGTATTTCTATTTCCATTTAGCCAATAGTTGACTGTCAACGGGTCATTAGAACTTCACCACTTAGAATATCCTAGCTGAGGTTGGAGAGCTTTCCCAGGAGAAAAGGGCAAGACAAATACCATGACAAGAAGAAAGAGGATGAGTAGAAAAGGCATTTAAGATATTTGGGAACTCATCATCTATAATTGGCTACAGACTTCCTTATATTTATTTACAAAGTTCTTGTTGGGTATAGAACTTAGGAAAATGGTCATCATGATATGGTGAAAGAAAGATAAGGAAGCTGGAAGATATGAAAAAGACATAAGGACACAGAGATAGTATCTACTTTTCAGAGATTCTGAAGAATGGAAACTGAGAAAGGTGAGAACATGGTACATGTGCTCTATATTTTTTTGGGGGGAAGTGTGGTGTGGGAATCAAACCTTTACTATGTGAACCTAAGAAGATTTCCTTTTACCCCCTCTATAAAAGGCTCCATCTATCATAAAACAATATATTCCTAGTCTTGGTGACCCTAGTTCGAACAAAATTGTTTATTTATATCTCTTTCATCTGTTAATGCTATTTTCACAGCCCTTACATGTCAGCTTTTCCCTCTGGTTAGGCAAAAGATCAAACTGCGTTTACTTCTCAGGTAAGAGAGTAAAGGATCTGGGAGGCTTAGCAACTGTGAAACTCAGGGGCCTTACAGTGGCTGGCTTCAGATTTCCTCATAAAACTATCCATGATTACTTCTTGGTGCTTAGTTCTGGAAGGACCCCTTGCCAGCCCCTGATATAGCTGTTTTTCCCTGTAATTCTCACATGGATTGATTAGGAAAATATTCTATTTTTCCTTCAAGTAGTCTAGTCAAACATGGCTTAATTTTCTCCATGTATTAAAAATTCTGTTAATGGAGCATTCCGTTTGACTTTCTATTCCCCTCTTACATATTCCTTACATATTCTCATATATTCTATTCCCCTCTTACATATTCCTTTTCACTATTTGTTAGTTCTCCCAAAGAGTAAGACTGGGAGAATCATTCATATTCATGTATTATTCCTTTTAGACTACCTGTGGTAAACTTTTACAGAAGGTTGAAACAAACAGCTATAATTGGACATCAAAATGTATACATTTGAGGATTTTAATTATTCATACCAGATTTTATCCCATTAGGAGTTTAAATTAACTTTTAAATTTCACATGATGATTTGATATGTCCAATAAAATATTCTTTTGGTTTTCTTTATTTTTTATTCATGGAAAAACCATTACTTCAATGGTATAGTTCTATTATCTTTCAAGTTGTTATTTAATAGCGGATAAAAGGATATTTTAAGGTTGGTACAATGCTCCAAGAAGTTTCTATAATTTTATAAGCAATTTTATTGCATATAGATCTCATGATTCTATTCCCTTGACTTGATTGCTTTGGAGTGGTAAAAGAACACCTGGTTTTTCACTTAAAGTGACTGTCTATAGACAAAGACATCCTCAACAGGAAAGAGAACATGAAACCTAATAAAGGCACCAGGAGACAGAAAAGTGCTGGGAACACAGTGCTGTTTCCTCCCTGGTTAGATGTCTACCTCCATAAGAAGTATGGCAATATTGGCTGCTTTGGTCACTGACAGAAACAATACTGACTGAAGGGCAGTGAAGGCTATGAATCATGAACACTGGTGATGGAAGAGAGTGCGGCTCTTTCTCATCACTTCTGCTCATCCCTATATGAGCCATAGGTTTATGAGATGTGAGACCTGAGAGGGCTTCAGACATCGGCTCCTGCAATTCTCTCCCCATCCAGGTGCTGGGAGGGGTGAAAGCATGTTCCTAACCTGTAGAACTGTGGAAAAAATCCAACTGAGATTCTTTCAAGTATTCCCAGAAATGGCCATGCAATTGTTCGAAATATATGTGTGGGTGCATATCCAAGGGGGGTTTTAATCTGAAAAAACTATACATTACCTGGCAGGGGCAAACAGCAACCATCAAAGCCAAGTTATTATTGTGCTCAATAGAATGAATAATGTCTTATTTTACCACCTCTTGTTTGCCTACTTGTTTAGAGAAATGTGTGAATTGAAACAAGCTTCATCTTATTTAGCCCCCCACGCATGGATCAGTTAAAATAAAGTGGTTTTGGTACCTGTTTGCACTAGGGTTCTAGAAAGTTTGAAGAGCAATCTTCAATGGATTTTTTTAACCAAAATAATTAAATAGGTAGCTTTCATAGTAGAAATAAACCTCTGCCACTCATTTCTAGTGGAATAATAGAAAACATAATATTTACCCACATGGGTTATTAGCTGCCTAAGTCTGACTTCTCATTGATTATTATGTACATGCTTTCTTCTGTACTGGAAGCTATTCTAGCTAATAGCTTACCTGGAATGTTTTGAGAGGAAAAGCAAAATTTTGTGGCTGGTTGAACTCAGGGACCTCTCAAGTTTGATTCTATGCTGGGAGCCTCTGATTCTAAAAGCAGCAACAAAGAGCCCTGGGCATCTTTCAAGTGTTATTCTGAACCAAAGCATATCACGAGGGAAAATATTTCAGCTTCATTATCTTGCTATTTCAGTCAATTCAGTAACCATTTTGTTTTGTAAAAGCCTTATTGGAATGTCAACGTAAGTCTTCATATACTTCTAAATAGCTCTCTCAAGCTAGCATTCTTGTCCATCTATACAAGTCAAATTAAATAGAAATCTCCTTTCCCAGTTCTTGTAAACTCTACTAGATATTGCTAATCAATAGATCTAAGTTCTCTTACACGGGTACTGTCATATTTTTTAATACGAAACAAAAAGAACAAAACCTTACTATATGGTGCTGCAGATTGGTATGTTAATGCAATTAATGCCCTACAAGGTGTAAGAAGTTTGTCTCACACTGTATCAGTAATTATAAGGTTCTGAGTACAAAACAATTGATAGGTTTAGTTCTATAAGACATGTCCTTTGACCTTAATTTTCAGCTTCACGTCTCTATCATCTCTCCTACCCCTATAGAAGGTGAATAATCATGCAAAGCACTCTTTTCAAACAGAACTAAGTGGAAACAGAAACACAGTGATTATTTCTAACAGAATTAAGGATGATGATTTCCCCCTCTGTAGGTAAAGGAAGTCAAGCTCTTAACTACAGAAGAACTTAAAATCACTGAGTCAGGGAGAGCACTACGCACATAGACATCCACCCAGCATGCTATTACGTGGCTAAGACTAAACATACAGGCGCTTTGCATTGTATTTATCAAAGCCGTAAGAGGAGAAGCAGAACCTATTCCTAAGTCATAAAGAAATCTAATTTTATCAACTGCTGAAAAATTAGTAACACATAGCTGTCCTGAAACAGGTATTTCCAATTACACTTACTAAGGTTATTCAAACAAGGTAGTTCTAGGCCTTCTGTATAGTTATGCCTTATTTTTTTTTAATTTCAGACTTTAATGTATTTCTTCAGGGTTACCAGAGAGGTGAAGCACCAGAGAAGTGAAGCACAAGAAGAAAGCTGTTTATTAAGGGCACCACGCAACGTGAATGTCTTGTCAAACAGGGAGACTCCTGTCTTTTTAATACAATAGATATAATTTCATGGGCATGGACATACTTGAGGGCCAATATTGTGCCTGGCAATGTGTTAGAGATAAAGGTAAAATAGGAAATTCTGCTTTGCTTTGTGGCAGGAACCACAATAGTGCTGATTACATACCTTCTCAGCACACCCTGTAATTTAGGCACTCTCATGCTCATTTCATTCTATTTAGGGCTGTCTGTCAATCTGTAACATCATCTCAATCATCCCAGCTTTCTAGTGCTCTCTCTCTCTCTCTCTCTCTCTCTCTTTCTCTCTCTCTCTCTCTCACTCGCTCGCTTACTCTCTCTGTCTCTCTTTCTCTTCCTCTCTCTCCCTCTATCTTCCCTCCCTCTCTGAAAGAAGACAGCTAATATGCTATAAACTGATAAAAATGTTCCTGTGGGAAGGGATTGATGTCTCTGGCCAGCAAACTTCAGACCTAATATTCTTCCAACTGCCACAGTAACAATCTCAGAAGTATATCCACCCCAATACTGAGCTTCAAGATGCTTAAAACCTGGATCCCTGGCTGTCACCTTGGTCTCTGCCTTTTGAGAAATTCACTTGAGCCACACTTGGATTCCTGACCCACAGAAACTTGGAGATGATACTTTCCTGGTGTTGAAGCTATTAAATTTCAGAATATAATTTTAGACAGCAGCAGATAACTAAATAGAACAAAATCCCCTCCTCCCTAATCATCATAATCTTAAGAAGCCACTCCACAAATAAGAAAGAATCACAAGTTGGAGATCAAGAGGCAAGTGAGGGATCAGGTTAGGCAATGCCGTTACCAGTAGCACTGACTCTGTTAGAGGATTTGCAGCACTCTAATCCTTGAGGCTGGCTTTCATTACAATGCTGCAGGAGAAAGTTAAAAGGACCCTGCAGACCAAGTCTTCCCTATTGATCATGTCTCAGCTAACACCATGATAGCTCAAGTTGGCAAAGGGCCAGTGTCATCTGATCTGCTACGATCCATTTCTCTCATAAATTAGTTAAGCCCTGGGAAGGACATCTACTTCATTTTCCACTTCTGATTCCCCCTCTGCCATACACATTGAAGGCCAATAAAGCTCTTTGTAAAGCTACCTGAAATAAATGATGTATCCCTATTCCTCTTTGCAAGTCTGGAAAGAAGGCCGACAAGCAGCACTCACTTGGCATCAACAGTTATTTGAGCATCGCAGGAAGAAAAATGAATAATATGTATTGGCAGGGAGTTGGACAGAAAGAAGGGCTTAATTGAAACATACACTATTGGAACCAATTAATAAGCAATTAAGAAAGAAGAAGAACTGATAAAAGTAGCCTATGAAGATAAGATTTTAGATGAGCAAAGAAATCACAACCACATTCTTCTGAACCAACAAATTTCTAAAAAAATAAATAAATAATAACCTTATTTCATATAATTCTAAATAACATCTCTCTAACACAAAAAACCCCACTGCCCTCAAGAAGTTTATGGACTGACTGTGAGCTTATGACATCCAAGTCATAAACACGAATCGGTCCAACAATACAATAGTAAGTGCATCAAAACTCAAGCTCTACTTTGGAATCAGCCCATGTTGTACAAGTCTATGTCCATACTTACATAATACCTCTTCAACAAGCAAATTATTTTTTCTCTAATAATCTGTGATCAACTGAAATACATATAGTTTCTATGTGTGGAACATGAATCAAAGAATAAAAATAAAATACATAAAAATCACAAAACAGATGAAGAAATTTTAGGCTCTGATATTCTTCACTGCCAATTTTCCTCATAATAAAGTCCAACAAGCTATAATCTCAGTAATTTATGAAATAATAAATGAGTGAGTAAATGATTTATAAGTAAATAAATGAATGATAAATGCAAACAGACCCATTGAGACTGGAAGAAACCAGCCAGTAATGGTTTACCATCTCCAGTCAAGCAATCAAATGTCAGAGGCTAGAGTGTGCCCAGGAGGACCTGATCTCATGCTGATTATTTGGGAGCACACAGAAATTTTCTGCCACCTGCTTATTTTCTTTCAAGTCAAGCAAAACCAGAGGCTCACCTCCCCCACAGATGAACACATGAACTGTGCCTCGGATATGTTTGCCTGTCAGACTCATAACACAAGAAACTGTGCCCAGAGCAATAGAAAAGGAGCATTGTCTCGGTTCATGGACTGCAAACCACAACATCCATCAACATAAAAACAAACAGCCCTATGCCATTGTCCTTGGCGCCTAGCCTAACAGACTAGAGGAATGTGACAAAGAAACAGATTCCTAAGGGTTGGTCGGATTCTTTTTCATAACAAGTAGAGAAATGTAACTGAATATTACCAGAATATGAAGAAGTCCCACTTCCAAGAAGAGATGAATGATCTTGAAACTCTTTTCTAGGATACTGAGACTGGCTATGGCTATGGCTGTGAGGCTGCTACGTCTTTGGGCACATGATGGCTACAAACTATGCACCACGCATATCTGTCAAGCTTAGCGCTTTAAGTTTATTTCTCCTGGAATTGATTAATTGGATAAGTATAAATAGTATAAGCATATATATATATATATATATATATATATATATATATACTTGAAAACATATTACTACCTTGATATTATAATATCAAAGTGGTAATTATAATTACCACCAAAATTGCTTAGATATATTATTAATTTCATTTTGCAGATTGTTTCAGTTACTCTTCTCTCACTGCTGGCACAAATACCTGACACTCACAATGAAGGAAGCAAAGTTTACGTAGCTCCCAGTTTGTGGAGGTTTCAGTCTGTACAAAGCTGGCTCCAAGGAGAGAGGCACATGGCAGAGGGCAGCAGCTCGTGGCAGAAGAATACAGCAAAACACCAAGAGCAATTGGGAAGGGTAGCAGCAACAATGGCTGCAGAGAGCAAATCGTTGTCCCTTATGTTGCATTAAGGCTATATGCCTCAGGCTGGGGGGGGGTAGCACTCATACCCATCATCCCAGAAGCACTCAGACCCATAATCCCAGTAGCACTCACACCCATAATCCCAACAGCACTCACACCCATCATCCCAGCAGCACTCACACCCAAAATCCCAGCAGCACTCACACCCAAAATCCCAGTGGATCATGAGTTAATCACAAACTAGAAGTCTAACCCATGACTGTTTGAGACTTTAGGGGGACAACTAGACACAAACTAAAGAACAGGAGATAAGAAAATTCTAAAGATCTTGAGCTGAAAGACTCTATAGTTATTCAACAGTACATTAAAATGTCTTATGTATTCTCCTTTCTACTCCTATCTATTGTCTAAGTGATCCGTTACTCACTACATGCCTATTGTGTGAAAGGTGATGTATAAAAAATGCAAAAACTATAGTTCACCTAGCAAGTCTTATTTATATTTATGTATCATTTACTATGTATTAGGTATTTCTGTAAGCCTCTCATAGCACTTAATTTTCATATAACACATACTTAGAATGCGGCCACTGAGGCACAGAGAAGTTAATAATCTGTCAAAGTTCCCACCGCCAATAAACAGCAAAAGCAGAAGTTGAGCACCGTAGTCCAGCTAAACAACGTGTCCTCCTGCACTTGACATTAAATTAATATTTGATGGATCCAAGGGGGTGAATATTAAAGCACTGTGCAAATAGAAAAAACAAGTGAAAATAGATCCTTTAATATATTCCTGGTTTTGTTTTTAAAGAAAGATGGGGAGTCAGTAACTTCTTTGCCAAGGTGCCAAGGAAAGTGAGTAAAAAGAAAAGATTATTTTCACAATGTCTATATTGCAAAGGCTTTGACAGCCTCTCTAAGCCACCCGACATTGGCTCTGGTAACCTGTATCACGTAGATAAACTAGAACTCCCATTTCAACATTGATTCAAATCATACTCACTAGGAGGAAAATGCTGATTCAATCTGCAATTTTCTTACATAGGCCAATACCATGCCTATAAAAAAAATGAATGTCAATTTGTCTCTTAGATATACATCTGGAGCAAATTCCCATGGGAAATAGTTAAAGGCATGTTTATGTCTTTTGCGCTTTAAAATCTATCTATAGAATTAAAACTTGGGATCTCTGGAACTGTTTTATAGATCACTATGTCTCTCAATAAAGGATAAATTTGATTGATTGCTGGTTGCATGAATTGTAGCCTAGTAAACAACATGTAGCTAAATCCTGGGGAATGTCCCTGTGCACACACCACACTGGGAAACAAAGGAAGAATACAGTGGGGTGACAGTCATAGTCATACTGTCAGAGAATGGCACCACTAGGACAAACTTGTCCATCCAGTGACACCAATGAGCACTATGTGGACTTTTAATTTATGTATGTATGGATGTATGTATGTATGTATGTATGTATGTATGTATGAATGTATATATGTACTTGGTGCAGGGTCTCTTTAGGCAGCTCAGGCTTGTGGTAATCTCCTTGTCTCAGCCTCCCCAGCACTGGGATTGCAGAGCCAACACCACCACACCTGGTTTCTGTGGCTCACATGATGTGTCCGGGCTAGCACAATATACTGTACTTGGTATCGAACCCAGGTCCTTGCACTTGCCAGGAATGCACTTAGGCCACTGTGTTATCTCCCCAGCCCTATACAGTCTTTTACACTAAGTATTTGCACATGAATTTTCCCATTCACCAAAATTCTCAGAATTTCCCTATTGTGTAAATCCAACTAGCAGTTAAGTCTCACTGGTTGACACATTCAAGTTTATGAGCAATTTTCTGTTAGAAAACTTGATATGCATCTTGAAATGCATATTGTAATACCATCTCCATTATATTATAGTGTGGCACTACATTTTTATTTTAATGTAATACAAGTAGATATCAATGAAGAATATACAAGAAAAGCACTCTTTTTTCTATGAAAAAATAAAACAAAATTTGGTAACATTACTTTTTTGGAGTAGCCCAAACCATTCAATATTTGGTTGAGGCTCAAAGTCTTAACATCCTAGCTGTTCAGTGGTTCAATAACAGCAGGAACAACAGAACAGCATACGCTGTCAAGATTATTCTACTGCAAAGTCAAGAATTTCGAAGGTTCTAGAGAAGACCAGGACATCAAAGGTAGGGATCTTAATGAGGGTACAAAAACAGGCTTTCCTTATTTGAATCTCAAATTCTGGCCATTTGCCTACACTGGCTTTTAGAAATATGTGTCAGATGATGTCATCTTCACAGACATTCATACATAGCAGAGAAATGTCTGCCTCTCACCCAGCATTGGGTCCAAATGCTTCTGAAAAGAAATATTGAACTACTGGCCCCACAAGAACACAACTAACCCATGTCTAAAATATCAATAGAGTACATATCCAATGGCAAGTAATCAAGGCTCTATGAAGATGCTCTGATATCAGAAAAAAGAGCATAAACATGAGTACTTTATTGTACCTCTATTGTCAATCCACTAAAAAGTTCATGCCTACCTGTATCCACTCACTAATGTTTTTACTGATTGTCAGTTCCACAATTGGGCCAACAGGTAATAAACGTACAGAAACAAGCATTGAAGTTATCTTTCTGTGGCCTTCACAAACTTTTTCTGCATTCAATCAGAAGTTAAACTCTATTCCATTCAACACTGAAAGGCCCACGAGAGAGGCCATCAGAAATGTACTTAGAGATATTTGAGAATATTAAATCTTCAGTGTCTTCCAAAGGCCCATGTGTTGAACAAGTGCTCCACCATCCCGCACAACTATTGCGAATTACTGGAACCTTTAGGAAGAGGAACCCAGTGGAAGGAAGATAGGTTACTTGGGAACGCCATGAAGTAAGCATCCCTCACCAGAACATGCTCCTCCCATGATGTCCTCCATGGCCTTAGGTCCAGCCCAAGAAGACTCTGCATCCATGTAATGGAATCATGAGCCAAAATAAACCCCTTCCTGTCATTATCCTAATTTGCTCAAGTACTTTGCCACAGTGACAGAAAACAAACATAATAACATTCTTCAAAGGGTTCACTTTTTAAAAGGTTCTCAAGTATTTTCTTGGAACAAATAAACAAGATTGATACAAAATCTCCTAGACCAACAGGAATTCCTATGCATAGCCCCAATATCATTGCATTATTTCTTTTAGCCCTGCTGTTTTCTCCTATCCCAGATACTCCCAAAGATGCCCTCTCACCTTCAAGATGTATCTTGGCACAAATTTTGTGAATAACTGTGTTTCACTTATGTCTAGGACATGTCCCATATTTTCCCAGACTAAATGTATATGTGGTAGTAGCTGGAATAATTGCTCTTATTAGGAAAATTGATCTAAAATGGGTTAGATTTTTTTTATTTCTTTTTTCATTTTTGTCTCAGTTTTGTTCTGTGACTTCTTTTCTCATTTTGTCTGAGTCCTAGTACATGCATTTCCTGTCAGAAAGCAGGAAGAGGAAAAAAACAAAGTAGAAGTGGTATTCATGTGCGAATTAATAAGAAGGAAATGGTCAAATATTTTAACTCTGGTTATCTTGATTATACTCAAATGTAATAATGACAAAGAGAAAGAAAAGCACATCGGGGGTGAGATGCAGATGACAAAAAAGCCCAAATCCTACCTATGACAGGAAGACTGGCAATTTGCAAAGGAATGAGGAGCTCTGATTACTCCAGGCTCTCACATACCATGAATCTCTGATCTGTTTCCCTCCACAAATGCAGCTGACAAAGAGTGGCTTTTGTGCAAAGCAAGGACATCATGACATAGTGTTGAGAATGTTCCTACAGTTGAGGGCCTTATTCTTCCTTCTACTTTTAGAGAGAAATCCCACTCATTCCTTTGCAGCCTGCTGAGTGTTTCACACCAGAATCATAAGAACTTAAGTTTGGCTTACTATCAAGGATATTAAGGAAACAGACAATCACACTCCCTAAGTTTGAGATGCCTGTTAGCAAGAAAACAAACAGGAGTTTGTACCCAATGAAACGATCAAGAAAATAGGTGTCACTTCTTCCCTCTTTTTGGTGTGGCAGGAGTTTCCTAAAAGCATGAAAGCCAACAAAACCTTGAGTATAGAGCAAATTCCAAGATGAAGAAAACGAAGGAAATGTTTATTGAAAAAGAAGTTGCTGAAGGCCTTCACCTGCTGGTCAAGACTTGGATAAACAAGCATATTGCTCTTCCCTGGTATCTGTCTCAGCCAGGCTAATCCTAAACACAAGTCTGGAAGAAATTCTACGAATCCATGGTCTGGAAACGTTGCTTTACACTATAAAACTGCTGTAAATCTGTCACATTGTCAGGGATGAAAGTAAAATACTATCATAGTTAGAAATTAGCATAAAAATTTAAATGATCATAATATATCATAATGTACTCATCAAGGCCAGATACTGCAGGGACATTTTCTGTAGGTTTTAATGGCCTCAGAACAAACATATGAGTAGGAAGGTCGCAGCTTTAGAATTTATGACAAAAGTGATATTTTTCTTCATAAAATTTCACCTTCCCCAAATTCCTATTCTTTCCTGTGCACTTTTGTAGTATTTGGTACAATCTCATAAAGTATAGAAGCTTTTTATTTTTTTAATAATCTTTAAGCCCCTTCCCACCCCCTAGATTTCTGAGTATCCTGGATTTTGTCCATATTATTAAATAGTTATTTAATAAATCAATAAATTAATGAATGGTTTCATACCCACTCTGTATGGACTTAGTATTAAAACTATAATGTTGAATAATTATGAGAAAAAGGAAAAGATAAACAGAAAGATAAAGAAGAAAAAAATAGGGAGAATTGGTCAGGCCTCCAAACTACACATGATCTCTAGACCCTGCTCTTACATTTTCCTCTTCCTTTCTCTTTAAGCCACGTCTTCTCGTACCCTTAACAATTTCAATTTTAGATGAAAGTATTTTATCTTTATCCTTGCCTAGTCAGCTGGAACCACATCAGTAAAATGATTCCATGCAAGAACCCCTAGAAAACAAGGAAATGTCTCAGCTGCCAATATTAACATGCTAATCAATTTAACGGTACTAGGAATCTATAGTACATAAGGCTCTTCCTCATCTATCTTCTCCCCATCCTTTCCTTTGAATAGTGTGACCAAGAATCCAGATGAAATAGGCAAAATCTAATCATTCTTCAGAGGAGTATATTTATTGGGGCTCCTATCCACTGCATATACGCATTCTCTGAATATTATTAAACTACGTATTTATTGGATTGTGCCATTCTTTCTTTGTTGCTTTGCGTTTCATTTTAAACAACCCAACAACTACAAGGTAAATAAAATAAATACACAATAAAACATCTGGTACCCTTAGGATATTAAATGTTAAAATACTATGTTAATTCACCCAACAAGAGGAGACTTTAAATGCAAAGAAATAAAAAAATCAAATTTATGCTTCCCACTATCCCCATAACAGCCAGGCAGCATATGTACATGTTATTAAGACATAAATATAAGGTAGCAGGCATGGTCTAGAGAATTAAGTAGAAAACTTAGAAACCAGCGTTGCTGTTAAATCAGCATATGACCACGACCAATGTCACCAACACTGAAGTCTCAGTCCTGCCCACTTCTCAAAGGTGTTTTTGGGGGACATGGGGAGATAATATTTTCCTAAGTTATTATGGAATTTAGAAACACTTTATCCAATAGTTTTGTTGTGAAGTATTTCTAATTTGTAATAAAATACTTCCTGTGAGATAAAATGAAATTTACATATTGTAATTAGTGGACCTTATGCAACAGAATGCTCTGATAAAA
Organism: Ctenomys sociabilis; assembly: GCA_004027165.1. Lineage (NCBI taxonomy): Eukaryota > Metazoa > Chordata > Mammalia > Rodentia > Ctenomyidae > Ctenomys > Ctenomys sociabilis. Next base: position 65,186 of record PVKA01006561.1, on the reverse strand, counting down.
AAAATAATGGAAAGAGACAGATAAGAGAGAATTACTAGTACTATATTTCAACAACTGTAGGTATTTTCCCAAGTCTTTTGTTCTCTGTCAGGTTTTTAAGGAAAGGCAGTAGCGTAGCTAAAACTGTAAGGACTTTAAGAATGTTTAATCACATTTGAGTAGTTTCTAGTTCTTCAGTATATTCACAACCTTAGGTCTATTCTCTGAACATCATCTTTGGACACTTTGGTCTACCTTTCTACCTAGAATTCATAATTAGTAGGAAATCTTTTTATGTCACTGCACATTATGGATTTCATTGCATATCCCCCAAATACTCAGATGTCAGATTTCTGTTCCAACTACCCCAGAATATGACTATTTGGAAGCATAATCCTTACACAAGTAAGAAATTTAAAATGAGGCCATCAGTCTAGACCTACATCCAAGGTGACTAGTATCATGTAAGAGGTGTGACTGGGGACACAAAATGCACACAGGGAGGTCATAAGGGCTTCAGGCTGAGTCCAGAGTGAAGTACCTAGTAGGCAAGGAATGCCAACAATGACCAGCACACACCACAGCGAAGAATGAAATAAATTGTTTTGCAGAGTCCTTGAAGACAACAGCCCTGCCAAAATCTTGATGACAAACATTGACCCTCCCAAAAAATATATGTTCTGTTATCTGAGTCACCTAGGTGGCAGTACTTTGCTACAGCAGCCCTCACAAACTAATACATCATGCTTTCACACAGAGCTCTTGCCTCTCATAAAGCTTTAAACTCTGGCCTGTACAATGGAGTTTCCCTATCTGAATTTACTCAATTTTCTGTTTTATTTCTTATCAATTATGTCTTTAGTGTAATGTTAATTTTCCTCCTAGGAGCTCTGCTTATATGTGTATTTTCCTTTTTTAATCTATCTTACTTGTCTTTCATGGTTAAATCACATGCTACTCTTTGAAAATACCCAGACTATCAGGGACTCAGAAATCAACAACATAATACAGTAATCCAGAAAAGAAGCAAAGTATAGAACTATGCAAAAATCATTGCAGTACGTAAGGAAACAGAATAAACTATATAAAAGAACATGGGTTCAGTTTTCTCTCAATGTATATTATGCTTGCTAACATTGAAAATCGTCATGAATGGAGTAAGAGACTCTTGGATAGGTGACCAGATTGTGAGATTACTAACCTCATGAAGGGGTTTAAACCCCTTGCAGAGTTTATAGCTGATGGGGGTAGTAAGAGATGGAGCTTCATTGGAGGAATTAGTGCATGGGGGCTGTAATATTAGGGACCATGTCTGGTCCCTGGCCCCTTCATTTCCAGCTCTTTGCAACTTGCTATGTCCCATCTCCCATAAATAGAGCACCTTGGACCAGGGAGATGGCTCAGTAGAAGAAGCAGTTCATTGGCAAGCACAAGCACCTGGGTTCAATCCTCAGTTCCACAAAAAAAAAAAAAAAAAAAAAAAAAACCTTAAGCTTTTTTTAAAGGGTCTACAAAGTGCGGTGCAGGGTTTCAGGATAACTCGTGAAAAGACTTGACTGACCTTGTTAGATACAGAGGTCACATTTCTTGTTATATAGATCTTGCTTTATCTTGGTCTTAACCATCCAGCAGAAAAGTATAGAAATGAGGTATGAAAAGTAAAGCCATGCTAATATGCTGAGCTGTGGAAGGCTCAAGTCATCAGATTTGGACATTGCCAGTCCTGTGAATAACCCACTACTATTGTGGACTACTGGACTATATTGGAATATTTAGCTGAATTCATGTGCGTACAATATTTGGAAGGCAATGGAATACCGACCTCTGAGAAAACTGCAGAAAAAAAAGGTGACATAAATGAAGGACTATTTTGTATCTGTATATACAAAATAGTTAGGATAGATATATAGCTACTGTCTCTTAATTCAAGAAGAAGAAAGTTTGTACTAATAGTGTTTGGACAGGATATCATGGATATCTTGTGCTGTGAGTGACTACTACAAAGACAATGATACGCAATTTTTTAATTATTGTAACTCTCCTACCATCCTGTTTTGAAACTCTCATTGCAATTTTTTTCACAAAATTAGTAAAAAAGGAAAAGTTTGTGTATAGTAATTAATCTGAGCAAGCGATATGCTGTCAAAATCTGAGCAAAAGCTTGTCAGCATATGTATTATTCCCAGTTTCCAATGTATGAAAACAACAATTGTCAGTGGCAAATTAGCAGCATACACATTTGGGGTTGGGGCATAAGCACAGCAGTTACAGTGTCTCAGCTCCTCACCAAGAACTAAGAGATTTAATCTTAGGGGCCTTATATCTGTGTAACGATAACACTGCCTTCCTGAGGGTAAAGAGAGTCCAGAATATGACTTTATACATATTTTTTAATCTTTGTAATTAGGATGACAACCTTAATAAAAGCATTCAAAAATACATTAGAAACAGATCCTTGCTTTAAAAAAAAATAACTGCTCAGATATGAGGAGATATGTAAAAAAGGATAAATATTTTGAAGTAAAATAAATACCATTTAAAAATAAAAATGAATAAATAAATAGAGCATCTCTCCTCCACCATGCCTTCCCATCATGATGTCTTGGCCTTGGAGCCAGCCACCCATTGACTGAACGCTCTAAAATCATATGTGAAAATGAAATCTCTCCTCTGAACTGTGCATTGATTCCAGCAATGCAACACTGATTACAGCAGTTCCTTGCTAACTCATGGCTTGAGTTTCATGGGTTTTCAAAAAATATTAATCTAAATTATTTATTGTGAATTTTTCACTATAACACAGGATTTCGTAGTACTGTATGTATATGTATGTTGTTAAAATTAATAGGTTTATGAGTTCATAACATGATTTAAGGGTATCAGAAGTGTTTCTAAAACTGTGGGGAAGTTTTATAAGAGTTTGGGGAGGATTTATAAAGCTTTATTATATATGTATTTTCACTTATTGTCTGAAATGAAAACTCTGTGATAAGTGAGGGACCACAGTAATACACAAAAATATGCATGGAAATGTATATATGCAAAGTCTAAAGTATCTATATTAAATTCAATGACTTTTGAGGCTTTAGAAGGAAAAGATCTGATTAAAAGAATAATACACAATGAGGTATCAGGGCCAGGGAGAAGGCTCATCAGAATAAGCGCTTCCCTGGCAAGTTTAAGGGCCTGAGTTCAATCCTCAGTTCTGCTGAAAAAAACAAAGAGAGAGAGAGAGAGAGAGCGAGAGAGAGAGAGAGAGATTTTTCACATTATCATTTGGCTGAGGAGAAGAAATATGTCTATGCATTACTTCTATATTTTAGAAAAGACTGAAAGAAAGGAGGCCAAACTGTTAAGTGGTTATCTTTTGGTAATGGAAATATAGTAATTAAAGTTTCTTATTTTCTTTACGATTTTCTCTATTTTCTTTTATGTTCATTACACTAGGCACAATAAGCCAAGATGTTCAATGAACAGAGGTGTCCACCAGCAGAATAGTAGGTAATGATAATGAGGTATGGACGTATAATGGATCAGACTTCTATAGTGTGCTACACCACCAGTAGAACTGGACAATATTATGTGAAGTGTGACAGGCCAATCGTGACAGAATAATACTACTGGGCCATTCAGATGTGGAATCTGAAATAGTTGATCACGTGTAAGTAGAAAGTAACTAGCGGTCACTAAGTAGGTACAGGGCCACAAAGCCAGGAAGAAAGATAAAGGCTGAGTTTGCTTTTACTAAAAGCAGTGTCTCCCTGTACTACCAAGAGCAGCTTCTGCCTTCACAGGGATGCTCTGCATTTAAGGCCTTTAAGAAGACCAAGAAGAGAAAGAGAAGTAGGACTTGAGAGAGGCTCCAGGCAATATAATTACTGCAAGAATTTATCAATGAGAGATAAACACTGAGAGACTCAGAAGTGAAAGCAAAGGAAAGCCAGCTCCACTTACCCGCATGACAAAATACAAGGGTAATAAAGCACAGCTACTTAAGTATTGTTATTTAATATGTGAGACTCATATGTACGCACACATGCATGCACACACACACACCTATGTATGTATGTGCACACATATGTACTCTCTTTAACATCAGTATAACATGTAACCTTTCTTCCTAATAGGCCCTCCAACCTTCACTTGTTCATTACAAAGGGACAAAAAGAAACCAAATGACCAAGATGCCTAGGTTAGGAACAAAGATAGTCAGGGAATCAGATCAGATACCAGGAAGCGCCCACCTGGGGGATGGGAAAGGTGTTAGCCCTTAGTAAAAGAAGTCAAGGGAAAGAGCTTTAGGGTTTTCAACTCTGTGGACCCTATCATGGCACAAGGCTGACTATCTTCTTTCTTCTCCACCTTCCTGCTCAAATGAATTATCTTTCATTATACTGAACTTTGCCCTTTTCTTCATCCTCTTATGGCACTGGGTTGAAGATCACCAGGAGCTGCATTTTCAGCAGAGCAGTGTCCTGGAGTGACATGGCATCAACCCCTGGATACAATGACTAGAGGGAAGAGGAAGAAGAAAATAAATAGAGAATTCAAAAATTGGTAAAATGTACACTGAAATAAGAATTAATTCTAGTTTTCATGGAAGACTATGCTGACTCTATTTTATAATTATTATATATCTCAAAATAAATTCAAAAATTCCCAGGACAAAGAAGTGTTAGTTACTCTGATTTCATTGTTACACTCTTTTTACTGTATGGAATTACCACAACATACCCTATACATATGCATGATTATTAGGTATCAAATAAAAATTCAAAAAGAAACATTTTCTGCTCCAAATGTCATGGCTTTATTTCCTGATATTCCAGAATTTATGTTTTAAAAGAAGAAATAAAAGATGGTAGAATTGTTGGCCCAGTAAAAGAAAAAAGATTTTGAAAACCAAATGGAGCCCAAGAAATAGCTTTGGGCTCATTACTAAAAAGAATCCAATGACCTCAGTGATGTCACAGATATTACAAAGCTCGAAGCCCAAACTTGCCACTCCATGAACAGTAAAGTTTAAAAAAATTTGCTTTAAAATTAAAAACTTTCAGTGTCCATAACCTTTCCCAATAGTGTAACTAAAAATCTGACTTGAAAAAAGTCTGGATGCATGTGACTGACACTGAGTCATGTGTTGTGTCTCTCAGCAAACACAACAGGTGACTCTTCAGTTTAAGCTCTGCTCTAGCATGGTGCAGTGCTTGTGTTAGTGCCATAAAACATTCATCATTGAATGTTTTCTTGTTTCATTTTGTTTTTCAAATTGGTCTAAAGTATAACGACCATGACTCCAAAGAAAGTTAGTGATACTGGAGGTTCCACCAAGAAAATTGGAAGGGTATGAGTTTGCTTTTGTTTCAGAGATTCTGCATTGTGGTTATTTAGGCAATCAAAACTTGTTATCCTTATTTACTTCTACAGGAAAGACTTGTATGTGTTTTGTATATGCTACATTTGGACTTAAGTGGTTGTTAAATTTATTGGGGTTCTTTATTTGACCTGTTTGACTAGTTAGAAAACAACGCTAGTAAGAATAATACTAGAGTGTCCCCTAGTGGATTTAGATGCTAACCAAAATGTGAATTTATGAAATGCTGCAAGATTTAATGAAATCTAGTTTGTACTTTTAAATCATGGGACTCTCTCTGCCAGTTAAGAAGGCATTAGATTACCAGTCAGTCTTAAGATTGAGGGACAAGTTTCCCAGGACAAGACTGGCTCAATCTCCCCTCTATACTCTAGAGGCATTACAGCCAAGCCTATTTTGCCCCAGTTCTCTTTCTGATCTGATCTTCCCCTGGTGAGGAGGCAATCTTAGCTCTGGAGATTCCACATTCACCCCTTCCCAGGCTGAGTGTGACTCGTGGGCAAGTTGTCTCAATGGACCATGAGCATAAGGAGGAAAGAGTTCCTTTGATATTATGTCTGGTCTTGTTTTGTCACTGTCTTTTATTTGCAGTCATGTAAGATTAAGTAAACAGGAACTCTGATTTTCCCAACATTTTCTTCATACCCAAAAGTTTAATCTCTACCTGTCCCTTATAGAACTCTAACAGGGGTTACTCTGCCAGCTTATTAAATAGTATTCAAATAGCTACTACTCTTAAAACAGAGAATAGATTTCCCCAGCACATTCTAGTTAATCCCAATGAAGCCAGTAGAATGTTGACCAGTGAGGCAGCTGATTTCCTTTCTGGAGACTAATCTCTCTTGTGGAAGTAGTGAAATCTGAGAGGACACTTATGAGGTTATGGCCAGGGTACTATGGCAGACATGCAAAGGTTCCTTGGTAGATGCTGGCTTCTGACAACCCAACTGAGTAACCACAGAAAACTCTCCATTCATCTATCATGCCTACCTGCACTCTTCAGTAAGATGAGAGATAACTTTCTCAGTGATATTCTGGTATCTTTCCATCCCAGAATGACCAGAAACAATGCTGTTAGAGCCATCCCTTAAAGTTTAATTAAGAGTTGAGCTACAGGTTTAGACTTTTGGAGTAAACTTCAGAACTCCTTGACTAGCTAAACCCTCTTGCAGCTAGACTGCATTCACCTCAAGAGGTCAGACCAATGCAGGTTACAACAGCTGTTTGCTCTTCACAGAGAGAAAAGGAGTGACTTACACCTGTACCTCACCTATGCTAAGTAAAAGTTAAAAAAACAAAAAGGTTTTAGTCAGTCTTTCTCTTTCTACATGTACATGTAGAAAACTGATGAATGTGGCTTAACCACCATGTAAGTTGTGGTTGCTTGGTGGGTGAGAGGTATAAATTTAACCTGTCAGCCTCAAAAACATGGAAATTTTATTTTATTTTAGTACATCTACTACAGGGCCCACAGGATCTCACTACACAGATTCCACTAGTACTGATCCTGCTGTTTTCAGCCTCCCAAGTGCTGTGATTATAGGCATGTACCAACATGTCCAGTGTTAATCACTGTCTCAGCATGCCACAGGGGCAGGGCTGGCATGGCATGCCGGGGATCGAACCCTGGTCCCTGTGCTCTGTCTAAGCAGCTGCTTTAATCCTCTGAGCTATCTGACAGGCCCATATAAGAACTTTTAGAGTGGACTTCCAGTCAGGGTAGTGCTCCAATCAAGTTGCCCTTTGGTCTATTTTTCTCACTCTGTCAAATAATTGGAAAGTGGTGGTTCAGACCTCTTGATCGTTGCTTTTGCTTCCTCCAAATACAGCTGTTACAGATGGAACCAATTGTAGTTTTGCATGCTTTTAAAGCACATGCTAGATTTAGGAGTGAGTTTTGGGGAAGAGAGAGTGCTCCTATCAGTAAGGGTGGCTGGTGCAATCCAACCTTTCTCTCCTCACTCTCCAGATGGAAGCCATCTGCTCTGAAAAAGTCACCTTGGGGGTCATATTGAGAAGATATAGCAATTAAATTGGAATTAAAAGAGCTGCCTATTTTCCTCTTGTATTTCAGATGGGAGATTCACTGTTAAAATCTCTTACTCCTTTGAAATATATAAAGCAGTGGAAATTATTCAACCCTCATATATTGAGGAAAAGTGATTTAACATTTCTATGCCTGTGTATGGCCTGCCTACCCTCTAGAGTGAAAATGGATGCAGAAAGAAGTATCAATTATGTAATTACTTCACAATTAAAATTTTACTGTAAACAAAAGGAGAAATGGCCAAAACTACTTTATGTTCAGACTTTCTTTGCATTGAGATCGTCTTTACTTGTGTTCAAAATGTAAATGTAAGCCACCGAAAAGCCAGACACCTCTGAAACAGTCAGGTGCATCCACTGTCACAGTACCTGAGGCCACTTCTCCTCGTCTTTCAGATCCTGCTGATGCACTAAGACTGAAGGTCCTAGGGGTATTCTTTGCTTCCCTTCTTGACAGATTATCCTCTCCATAGAGAAGCCTTTAACATTCAGGACCAGAGAGGAGGAAACGCAGCATCTTCCTTGATGCTGGCGTATACCTAATGGTATCTTTTCTCAACCTTGGCCTTTCTTTCACTGAGGAGTATGACTCCTCAGCGAAAGCCATGACTGGAGAGTGTGTGGCCCACTACCTTCCACAATTCTTACATTGTGAGCCTGCTCTCACTTCATTCATTCCTTTTTAATTATACCTGAAAGTCCAGTTGCCCTCCTGGAAAGAGATATCTTACCTTGTTTGAATACCACTACATATTTGTCCCCAAGTCAAGTATGCTGCCTCTGCATCTTAGAGGCAGAAATAAGTCCTGAAATATGGGTAACTAAAGGTAGACCATTAGAGTAATAAGAGCTGCCCAGGTGCAACCATATCTCAAAAATCCTATTTTTCCACATTAGAGACAATGCCCTCTATGGCCTGAAGTTAAAAAGGACTACAGTGGCCCCTCACATATTGTAGATGTTATATTCCAAACACCCCTGCAGTAAGTGAAAATCAACAAAGCAGTGATTAAAATAAATACTTTCAGTAACACTTCATTGTTCTTAATGATTTTTTTACACTCATAAACCTATGTAATTTTAACAACATATGGATACTGTATGGCACTGCAAAATCTCTCAATATAGCAATAAATAATTTAGATTAACATCTTTTAGGGCTGGCCAGATAGTTCAGTGGATTAAGGCACCTGTTTAGGTAGACGCAGTGGCTAAGGTTCAATGCGCCAGCATGCCGTGCCAGCCCCACCCCCAGGAAATGCGGAGATGGTGATTGAGATTGGACATAGTGGCGTGCACCTGTAATCCCAGCACTTGGGAGACTGAAAATAGGAGTCTGATCTGTGTGGTGAAACCCTGTAAACCCCATAGACCCTGCACTGAATACAATATTTTTTGAAAATCCATGAAACAGTAAGTCCTTGAGAGTCAAACTGCAAAATACCAAGGAACTGTGTATGGCCTATAATCAATAACTTAAGAACACAAGGTTTACTTAAAGTCTGTAATTGCCCATACACCATTGCAGTCCTGGAGTTCAAAAATCCAATAGGGAATGGAGGTTGGCACAAGACCTTAGATTGGTAAACAGGGCAAGATGCGCATTTACCAACTGGTACCTAACTGGTATACTCTCCTTTCTCAGAACCCTGAAGATCTCAGCTGGTTTCACCACTAGATTTAACAGATGCCATCTTTTATATTCCTTGCATTCAAATTACCACTTTCCTTTTGTCTTTGAAAATCCTCACAACCAGGCCTCTCAACTGACTTGGACGGTGCTTGCTCAAGGATTCGGAGACAGTCCTCTTCCCTTAGAGCAAGTGCTTTTCCATGATGTGACATGTTCTGAATTTTCTCAAGGCACAGTCCTGCAAAATGTGAATCATTTCCTATTATGTGCCCCTTCAGAAGATCTCTTGAGCCATGTTTCTAGATTTTCTAACAAAGAGAGATTATAAGGTCTCGCTCTAAGGTAAAACTTTAGAGCCTTGATGTAAAATCCTTGGACTTTATTATATCTAAGGGAAGCCAATGGCTAAAGGAAAAGAGAATTAAAGCAGTACGTTTCCTTCCACCATCCAACATTCTAAAATGTTAAGGGATTTCCTAGGTGCTACAAGCTTTTGCTTTCTTTGAATCTCTTCTATCAGTTTATAAATGAAGTGCAAAAGTAGATAACCATATTTTAATCTGTAAACCTCATTCTCAAGCTTCCTTCTAGGAGCTCAAACCAACATTGTATATGCCCCAACACTGAGCCTATAAACAGGACTTTGTTTCAGTCTGTATGTTGATGAAAATTGCATGGCTTTTGGAGTGCTTATGTAGTATTGAGGACCTGCTTAACAGGGTATAGGTGATCTAAGTCATGAATTAGACATCATAACAAAGGGATGGCCTATGTGCCTTAGAGCTGTAGCTGCAGTAGCCCTCCTGATACCAGAGGCATCCACACTGAATTTTGAAAAGACTCACTGTACATATACTTCATGTGTCAGGACTTCTTTCTTCCAAGAGGAACCTATGGCTATCAGATAAACAACTTCTTAAAAACCAGACTCTACTTTGAGAAAGTACCACCCATTATTCAAACAAAGATATGCTTTTCCTTAAGCCCTGCCACATTTCTACCAGAGACAGAAGAAACTGAGGCTGAAAGACATGACTGTAAACTAGAAATTCTCCATACTTACACAGCTTGAAAACATATGTTGGACATAGCACTTAATGAACCTGATTTGACTCTCTTCTATAATATCAATTGCTTCATGGTAACTGGGACAAGGATGAAAGGGTATAGGTCGACGAGATAGCTCAGTGGACTAAGTGCCTGCTTTGGCAAGTACGGGGTCCAGGGTTCAGTCTCTGACCCTGCACACTGCACCAGCCACACTCCTGGGGTATGCTGAGATGACTACTGGGTCCAGGCATGGTGCTGCACTGCTACATTCTCAGTGCTGAGGAGGCTGAAAACAGGAGGATCACTACAAGCCTGAGCTATATAATGAGACCCTGTACAAAATACATAAATGAAAAAAGAAAAAAAAAAAAGAAAGAAAGAAAGGGTATGCAGTAATGAATTGACATCAGGTATTTGAAAGTTTCTTGTTTGTCCTCAAGACTGATGCCCATCTAGCAGTTGTCTTAGTTCTGACAAGGGCTTTACAACTCAGTGAAGGAAAGGAAGTCAATATGTATACTGATGATGATTTATCTCCAACTATAGGTCAGCTTAGTAGAAAGGCTTCTTTATGTTGGGAACAAGAAAATCACTCTGATTCTCATTAGTCTGATGCTACCAAATACTTGGAATGGACACCCTCTAACTTTGCAGGTCAAAAGCTGATTTGCAATGTTCTGGTTCAACCACCTTGTAATTAGATGGGAAATGGCATCCATTGGTCCTGTGGAACCAACTTGTGGCCATGGATACCCTACAAATGCTTGGGGACGCACATGTTGGGACTTTCAGGGTTGAAAGATAGAAATGTCAAAAGCATCAACAAACCTACAAACTTACTCCATCTATGACATCAATGGCCTTGAAATGTTTCACTATATCATCATTTGGCTTCTATCTTTATCCCTTCACTCGGTTTAGAGGATGTCACCAATGCCTTGACTAGTAGCCCTTAAATGACACCTTCTCAGAAGGTTTCTCTCTCTTAAAATGTAGAGGTAAAACTCAGGCAAGCTGTCCTCCAAAAGCATATGTCACTAAACATGCTAACAGCAACACAAAGCGGTACTTGTGCAATTGTAAAAGCTGAGTGCTGTGTGTACATTTCTGATCCTTCTGATAATATCTCAATGGCTGTTCAAACTATTAAACAACTGGTAATGCTATGTCAAATTCTGAAATGCCATGGGCTCTCTCTTACCCTCTTTGTGGGACACTATTACTGGCCCTTCCTGGTGGAAACATTTGTTGATTGTTTCATATTGGTCTTGCTGATCTTATTATTTGGCCCATAAATTCTTTATTGCTTCTTTGGCTGCCTCTCCTCCAGATTTAGAACTACACAGATATTCAAGAGAGAAAGCCTAGCATTTACCCAGGACCTTTAAATAGGGCCTCCCTTCAACTGGAAGTAGCCAGAATGGTCTTTGCCCCTTGCCCGCTCATGGTAATTAAGAGGTACCTCATGGTGGAGGGGGCAGAATTATGGGGCGCTAAGTTAGGTAGAAATATTGTAGGCAATCATACAGGGCTAGCTAGGCCCCTGAGGGAGTCAGTGCACAAGATGAGAACACATCAAAACTGTGGATGGAGGGTCATATGAAAAATATTAGTCACAATGGCCAGATTTACATACTTTCCTAAGGGACAAATGGTTATTGGTACCAATATCTTTTTGAAATTCCTCATGGAAATAAGTCATTATTTATGTCCTTTCACACTCACTAACACTAAGACTAAGATTCTAGATTACTGATTAAGTTTAATGATGTCATCCATGTACACTTGCTATGTGAACTGATCTTCACTGGATCATAAGTCTGTCCCACATTGTACCCACCTTGTGATTTTGTTCTTTAAAACTTCCTTTGAGAAATGGGCTCACTGTCCCCTTCTCTGAGGTTCCTCCTGCCTCTCAGCAGCTAATCTTATTCCCCATTTCTTTTCTTCAATAAATTTCCCCACTCTTAACCTCTGTTGTTCTTTAAAACTTATTCTTCTATTTGGGGGAAGAGTAAATTCAGCATATAAAACATCTAGGAAGCTGGAAACTACACTCATTACCCCTGTATCGTTTGGAGGTCCTATATCAAGGCCAACAGTAAAGCTAAGAGGAAAACTAAGAATTAAGATAGAATTAAAGAAATAAATCATTGTAGAATTTGCTAAATACTTGGAAAAATGAATTTCTAAGTATAATATTTGGACCTCAGAACAAATTCTTTGCTTTTGCACTATTTTTTATAGAAAAAAATATGTTCAGTTCTCAAACTTTTCAGTGTTTGAACATGAGTTTGGAATGGATTGAGTTTCACAACAAGGTATCACCCTCTCTTATATTTCATTGAATAACTCTGAAAACAGACCTTGTACTCTTTTACACCAGATTTTCATTAAGACTTCACCTATACTTCCTTGCAGGCACTGTGGTGTTATGAAGAATTTAGGCAAAAAAGACTTAGGTCATAAACAAATTAACCAACAACAAATGTTCGAGAGGTTGTGGGGAAAAGGGAATTCTTCTTCACTGCTGATGGGAAGGTGGTCTGGTGAACCATTATGGAAATTAGTGTGGAGACTCCTTAAGAAACTACGAATGGAGATCTTATTCAAGCCAGCTATACCCCTACTGGGAATTTCATGGAGGAATTCAAAATATCTTATCATAGGGATATATGTGTACCTATGTTTATAGCAGCACAATTTGTGATAGTGAAATCTTGGAAACAACCAAGATGTCCATCACATGAGGAATGGTTGAAAAAGATGTGGATTTTTACACAATGGAGTATTACTCAGCTGTAAAGAATGATAAACTCAAAGCCCTCATATTTAAGTAGATGCCATTTGAAGCAAAATAAATCTGGCCCACATGTGTAAATATCATATAGTCTCCCTAGTATAACTCAAAAGAAGAATTGCAAATAGAAAAGTATAACGCAGTTGAAAGGAAAGCGAGAAATTGAGGATTGGAAAATGAGGAGAGGGCAAGGAGAAACACTGAGAAACATGACAGAGGCAAGACCATTCACTTATACACACTAGATGGGTAAGACAATGATCCTGAGAAACATCAGGAGATTTTTGAAACTAGCAGTTAAGTGGTAGGATTCTCAGCCTGACTAACTATATATGCTGATACCTGTGAACTAAACAATTGCACTGAATTTAACAAAGTGTAATAGAAGGATCACACTCCAAATACCTGTCATTCTGGTCTTCTAAATATGTACTTCTTGTCATGCCATATCAGCTATTCCTATAGTTCCCTTTTTTAAAGGGTAGCAAATGAAAAATAAGACAAAAAAAAGTCACAAGACAGTCCTGCTACAATGCTACTATGCTGTATATGGATGGATTTCTAAATATCTATGTAATTATATGTAAGTGTTCATTCCTATTTTTTAAATTTTTTTCTTCTTCATATTCTGTACAGACTCAACATCTAAAATTTTTAAACCCAACCCATTCAGCTCTTATGCCATCTGCCTTACCAATCCAGCCCACTTAATCTAAGCATGCTATTACTTAATTAAACATCATTAAGTTTTGCTTCTTTTTCCCTATGAGACATGCTATGTCCAACTCTTTGTTCACTGTGCACAAAAATCTAGAACCTTGACTTGGAACTCTATCACCCACACTAGTATTTCCATGTTTGGCCTTGTAATCTTCACCCAGATAACTGCTTCCCATGATAGTGGGAAACAGACTAAGCTGCTTAAGATGACTTATGAGTTTATATAAATTCAGGTAACATCTTTTAATGCATCTTCACTTGTTTCATTTTATAGAAATGATGAGAATATTTGAAGTGATGTTATTTCTTCACACATCCTAGTTTTTATGAATATGTAGACACACAAAAATAAGAAACGATCTGTGGGATGATATCGATGACAAAATATACAATTTAAGATTGAATTTAAGTGAGGAAAATTTTAGTAATGTTTTTCCTGTATTAATCTTTTCTTTTTTTTTAATCAATAGACAAAAGGACGTACTAATCCAAGGTGCTATGCTACTTATCTGACTATTTAATGGTAAGATTTTAAGAGTCATCCTCTGTTTCAAGTAAACACAAGTTGGTTATCCAATGCTAAAGCTGCCCTGGTCTTCAATCTTCCCCTTTCCATCCGATTATTGTCCAAAAGTGGAACACTCCTGCTGACGTGTAACTTCATCACCCTGGAAATCCTTGTGTTCATGTGGAAAAAACATCTTTCGCACAATAGTTCTCCAAAGTTCTAAACTTTAAGAAGGTTTTGCTAATACAAAAGTGAGAATAATTGTCAAGTCATTATTTGCATTACCTCTTTACCTGTAAAGGATAACTTCATTTGGGTACCTTTCCTTTCAAGAATGTGTAAATTCCAAACAAAATAATTCAGTGTTTTGGCAGCTCAGAGTTTATTGTCATTCTAAGCGAAAATCTATTCAACAGAGACAAGTCCTATGAAAATGTTCATCTTTAGTCAAAAACACCAAGTTTACTTCCTCATTTATCACAAAAATGTAAAAATAAACTGTTAACATTCACCTAAATTATCACCTGCTCCTCCCCACCTTTCTTAAAACATGTACTGTACAAATAGTTTCAGGTTGTTCATCACAGAATTATTGCTGCAAATTGCTATTATGATAAAAACCAATTTTCCCTGCAAGAATTCACAAAACCCTGAGACACTAGATTTTTATTTTGTGTTTTGTACTTTTTTTTTGCACACACACAAAAATTTGAATAGAACTGAGAAAACAGATCAGTGTTATGAACCCTTTGATTACTCTAATTACACAAAACAAGAGCCTTCTCTTGATAGAAGAAGTATGAATAATCAACAGGGAAAGGAAGGAAGAGAAAAGCCATAAACTATTGTCAATGGATCTCCATGACCACCAGAGAAGCAGGCTGTGCCCTAAGACAAATTAGCAGCCATAATTACTTATCACCCAACCATAAAAAGCAAATGCCTCCTCTCTTCTGCCCCTGGTCTTATAGTTCTTTGTGAAGTTTTTTTTTTTTTTTTTTTTTAATGTGTTAATAACATTCTAGGGGGCCTTAGGCAGTAAAGAAGAAATTCCTGAAAATTTTGCCACTGGGCTGCATTTGGGAAAGGACTGAATTGTGAAGGTTCACAGCCTTAAGGGCAGTCACAGAGAAAGCTTCGTAAATGTTTTAATTACAATTCCCCCCAATGAATTGAACCCATTGAGCATAATGAAAGAAAGAAAGGGTGTAGGTGTAGAGGGAGGAACAAGCAGGCACAGGGAATTGGCAAGAGATTTTAGCCTGGCGCCTGAAGGAACCAGCTGCTTGCTGCTCGCAGCAAAGAAATTTTTTGCATGTAATTAATTCTAGTGATCAAAAGCTGGCCTTGTTTCATGTCTTTTTTTTTTTTTTTCAGGTAATGAGGAAGTAGTGCTCCTGATAGGGACCCCTTGAAGACACCAAATAACCAGTGGCTAAATCAAGCAATTTAAAAATTATGGACATGTTGCTCAGTAAAAGAGCATGCGTAGATAATGACAAAAAAGATTTTCAAACAGTTCCATGGTTATTTATTTGCTTGTGTGTTTCACCTCAGGACACAGTGTGCTCAGAGAGTGGGTCTAGGGTTTCTGGGTGAGGTGTGATGGATTAGCTCAAGTAAAGAGAAACAACAGCTATTATTCTTTTGGCCCACTCTGGCCCCAGGCACACTGTGTGGGCACAGGGAACAAGGGGATAGAGCACAATAGGGAGAGGTGCTCCCCATCCCATTCTTAAGGTGATCCAGAGAGTTGGGACAAGGACATGGACGACTAACACATACCCCAGATTGGCTGGAAAAGAAAATCATGAGTAGTTCTAGACGACACAGATCTTGTCGTAGGAGTTGGATGTTCTCTCGAAAGTAAGCTTGGCCAATTTCCACAGTGCTAGATGACGCTTTAGGCATTATCTTCACTGCACAGCTTGCCACCACTGTAGAGTGAAAAGTACAGTGCTGCTCGTGCCTCTGCCCAGCCAGTATCAGTCCTGCAGGCCTTCCCCGGACCCTGGCTTCCTACGCTTCAGCTATGCTGTCTTTGCTCACACTCCACGTTATCTGTGACCCCACACCAGAGTCCCCTACGCACAGTCTCTATGAGGGCCATACTCTTCCCTCCAGTCCACTCTACTGATCTTTCTGTCTCTCTGACACCAGTCACTTCTCAGAGAAGTTTGTTTTCCTGATTCTGTTGGTTCTGCCAAACCTCTCCACTGGGCGGCACCCACATTTACCACACTGTAGCACTCATTACTGTGGCAAATGAACCCTTGCTTGTGCCTGTATTTAATGAATGGAAGTTTATCTCTGGAATAGAGAGGCTGCACATGAACAAAGACAATAGCTCTTTTTTATTATGTATTTATTTTAATGTATTTGGCTGTTATGGGGTCTCACTAAGCAGCTCAGACTCATAGTGATCCTCTTTCTTGCTTTCAGCCTCCCCAGCGCTGGGATTACATGAATATGCCACCACTCCTGTACTCATCCCCAGCTCAGCCTACCCAGGGCCAGGACAAGAGAAGCATGCCTTACCAGGAGTTGAATCCCCATCCCTGTCCCTACTTACCTAAAATAGCACTTAATCCATTGAACTATCTCACCAGTCCCAGGTTTTTCAATTTTTGAAACTAGTTTTGCTGATAGAATTTCCTAACATTTTATGCTAAAAAGAACATAAATATTTTGGCAGCACAAACAAGGCAATAGAAACTTTATCATCCATCAATCACTAGATCAGAGATTTGATTAATTTCCACAAAAGTGAAGGAGCATGTACCCTGTGGCCCACACTGCACTATTCTGGAGATAAGTACACATGCACACTGCACTTATCCTCAAGTGTGTAGAAGGTGATGGTCCACAAGGGAGAGAAGCTCAAAGGCAGTGAGATCAGATGTCTTACACACAGTGCTGGCTCTTGGATCACTTCCTCACCCTGTAAGGCTGTTTAGTGTTGACTTTGAGACCTTGCTGAAGATTCCTCCACTAGAACTTTGGCCGGGCTTTGACCTTCTCAGAAGAACACCAAGAACCACTTTTGCCCTAGCAAGAATTTAAGTCTCCCAGTTCCAATAGTCTGGAGCATATTTCAAAATATTACTTAGTGCATTTGGCTTTCTCAGCAGTGAGAGACTTGGCTCCTACGGTGAAATCTGTGGGTTCCTTAAGAAATAACACTTATTTGACTTCAATGTTTCCTAAAATCTTCAACCCAAGGTCAGAGGCAACTGAAGAAAGTTTATTGATATTTGCATGGAAATTGAAAAGCACACAAAAGTGATATGCAACTGGACAGATGAGATTTAGAATAAGGAAGCATCTGGTTTCAAAGATCTCCCTCTGTTTGTCTCAGGAATGGTAAACTGATTACTCGCTTTGTATTTCTTCTTCTCTCTGCATGGTCTATTGTCCAGTTGAAATTTGACATTAAGATCAAAGGATAGTTGTCTTTTAACATGAACCAGAAAGGCTAAGAAGCTGACTTTAGGGTGAAGCTCATCACAAGTACAATAAACTGAGAATAAGTAACTGGAGAACTAATTGGACTCACAGACAGTATCTACCTACAGGTCTTATTTGAACAGAAACAAAGTTACTATCAGAGTACCCTTCCCTGGCTAGTTTGGCCTTTTAGGAATGAAGAATAGAAAATGATGCTACAACAGGACCTGAGAAGCACAAACGAGAAATGCCATTTTCTCCTTTTTTCTTTTTAAAGAATAAAATGTAGTGATAAAAAAGAAATTATTAGAAATGAAGAATTTATTATTTTTTTCTTTTTCTGGCACCAGGGATTGAACTCAGGACCTTGCACTTGCGAGGCAAGCACTATCTACTTAGCTACCTCCCCATCCCAATAAAGGTTGTGATTTAAATTCTTTTTTTTCAGAAGTACATAATTTCACTAAACAAAATGACAGGAATTCAATGATGATTGCTATATTGCATACTGATGTCTTCCAATTAGTTGCTCAGATTACCAGATATAAGCATGCAAAATTGGTCCAAAAATATATAAGGCAGAAAAATAATTTAAGCATTAACTGCTTTTTTTCAGTAGACCAGCAGACACAAGCAGTACAACATCCAAGCTATCCTACGTGTGTGTGTGTGCATTTCTTTTTCCTTTCCTTTTTGCTTTATTTCTCCTTTCCCTCATTCCAATTGTTCCTTCCCTTTGAACAGTATTTTTTTCCATTAACAAAACCTACTGTATCTTTCAGATATTTTGTTTAATCTTTCAATTTCTTACACCAGGGAGACAATACAATGTTTATAAATGCAGTATGATATATTTCACTTATGAGTATGGTCTCCAGTTGCATTCATTTATCTATAAAAGCCTGGAGTTCATTTTTATAACTAAGTAATACTCCATTATATAAAAATACCACAATGTTCTAGAGGTCAGTCCAGAAGGAATATTTTGAGATATCCAGGGCTATTTTATTTTTTTACCCACAGTGAGAATTTTGACAATGGAGCCATTGTAACAATTCATATTTCCAAACAATCTTGGAATTTGGAAGAACTTCAGAGGCCTTTCAAAGGCAAAATCCCACCTGGTACAAGAATAACTCATTTCAATGCAAAAGAAAAGTATTCAAAGCACTGTTTTCTCTACACAAATCAGTCTTCTCCAAACTCATGAATTCCCTCCCAGACCTGTAATTCACTGTTGATTGTTCTTACGTGTCCCTCATATTTTACCCCTAGACCTTCTGGGTGAAGCTAGTCTGTCATTCTTCAAAGCTACAGCAACACAGAACCTCCTTCCCCTTCATGTTCCCGGATCTGCCTATTATTGGGGGATTGCTCACCTCTGAACTGGCCATTACTACTTACTCATTCCCAACCTCTGCATGAATTGCAACAATCCTTCATTCACCCCACTAAATGCCTACAGCAGCTCCTCCACACATGTTTCTATTTTGGCCAGCCTACACCATTCTACTAATCTCTCCTTTCAACTACTTCTGTGAAAATGTGGAATCATCAGCCATAAGCTCCCTCAAACTTTTTTCTACTACCTCCAAAGTTTCATATTTTTACTTGTCTAGAAGGAAAAGGTTTCTCAGTTACTCTAATTCTGACCTCTCTACTTTCTATACCTCATTCTACACCTTGCCTCTTCTCATCTCAATACATTGCCAATTGAATACCCCCAGAAAAAATAGAAAATTTGTTTTCTTCAACCTTGCTTTATCCTTGGCTCCCAATGACCTCTTTCCCTTTACTGACAGACTGACTGACAGAGCAGTCTCCACCAGCTCCATTCACTGACCTTCTACTCACTGCCCAGGGTGTAGCAGCCTAGACTCTTGCCAATGCTCTCCCTTAAGAGCCTCAGAGGCCACCAGATGCCCTTTCCTTTTAAGCTCAAGGGACTGCAGAAAGTATCAAAATCTTTAAAGACGTCAAAACTTATATTTATCATTTAACGTCTCTCCATTCTTTTTTTTTTTTTTTTTTTTTTTTTTTTTTTTTTTTTTTTTTTTTTTTTTTTTTTTTTTTTTTTTTTTTTTTTTTTTTTTTTTTTTTTTGGTTGATTTTGATTTCTGAGACTGGGTCACTTTTTGTATAGTCTGACCTCATGTTCACAATCATAGATAGGGCTTGGGGATATAGCTCAGTGGAACAGGCCAGCCTGCAAAGCATGAGCTTATGAGTTCAATTCCCCATACCAAAGGGGAAAAAAATCACAATCATCCTGTTTCAGTCTCTTGAGTGCTTGGAGTACAGGATGTGCTATTATCCCAGGTCACCAGGGTGTTAAATGATATGCTTTTATTTCATCAGATAATATGCTGTGCTCCATCATCTTTCTCACTCATCTCTAGGTTCTGACCTGGGGTTTCCATTTTTGGATTTTGTTCCCTGCAAAGCTTCCTAGATCATTGCGTTTGATGAAGAGGTACATTTGTAAAGGACTAATAGGCTAACATATCAAATCCACATGAGTTATAACATGGACATTACTATACTAAAGCAACATCCCCAGCTGTCAATGTGTACTCTGATTTATTTTCTGTGAACACCAAGTCTCCATCTGTCTCGATATTAACACAGTGTTATTATCTGTCTTTATCACTGACCCCACCCTTGATGCCATGATTTCCTCTGACATCACTACAGCAACATGATACCTCAGATGTAGAAGCAAGAGTGACATGCCAAGTAAAATTCAGTTACCCACATAACAAAAATAAACCAGTACATGCATACCAGTGCCCTGATCAGTTGGGAAAACCTTATTCATACCCTAACTTCACCAGTCATGTCAATCATGTTTATGACTTTTGGGCCACAGTTAAAGTATATATTATGTGAAAAAACATTACTAGTGATATAAAATTATTTTCCATTTTGTATTTTCCTTTAGAAACCATGGAGATCTGTGAACAGATTAGCATACTTACCTGGCCACATTCTACTGAACCTGGATTGTCATTTGGAAGGGTTGCTTCCTTTCCAGTGTTTATAGACCTTATAATTCCTAACTATCTTACCCCTACCTTGTCTACTTCACTTATTTGTATGACTTATTTGTCTAATGCAGACATTCAATGTGAAGGCTTCTGATCCTACTGAAAACTCTTTAATGTAATTCTCCAGTCCTCTATTTTCTATACTCTAGACTCATTGCTCTAAATGTTCTCTGGACAGCCCCACCTAGATGCCTTCCAAACACTATAAAATGCTTCCTTTCGATCACTCCTGACCCAGTTTCTACCATCTCGATTAATAACTTCCTGGAGCTCCAGGCACAATTAATTTCCATAGCTCGTTGTTCACATTAGCACAGACACTGTACTTCCCAAAATTTCACTAATCATTGAGTATCTCATACATAGGTACTCAGTCTGTAGCATATTCAAATCACATTGAAAACTCTGTCTTGACTTAGAATTCATTACTGGGACACATTCAGTGTAGATGGTAAAGGCGTGTTTTTAATTTTTAAATAATCCTATTACATCACAGCTAAAATATATTTCCCTATACCTTTCTCCCACTAGTCCTTACTATGCCTTCAACAACAGAGAATAAATTATTTCTGTCCTTCATATGATACTCCTTCAAATACTGTTTTAATTGTTAGTAATCCCTAACTACCCTGCTACGAGTGTCTATTTGATCAAAGTGCTTCATATATAAGGTCTTCTGTTTCTTCCTGCTGCATGACATGAAGATCACCATCATTTGTTACCTAGAGAAACCTCCCAGTCCCTCCTTCTTCCCCTATCAACACTGAGGAAAAATGAATTTGCATATTTCTGCTCTAAATGCTTTCATTCTCAACTGCCATTAAGATACCAGTTTTCACGTTCCAAGGCCCTTTGTTATCTGTCACTGCTCACCTCTCCAGCCTAGTGACTTACTGTACCCCTATCTTTCACACTACACTGCAGTCACTTTAAATGACCTACTGGTTTCTAACTTTGCCTGCTCTGTTTCCAAGTCATTGAATGTTGTTCATTGTACCTAGGATCTTCTCAAACCCAGGCTTTTATTTTTTGCTACCTAAAATCCATTTATCGAGGACCACTTATCATTTCCTTGGTAGGTAGTTGGTCTTTATGGTTATCCCCACAACATCCCTTGCTCTTTTCCTACTGCAGCAATAATGGTGATACATATATAACATTCTATCTCTACAAAAAGCAGTGTGATTTTTTAAAACTGTCCTATGGCAAGTGAGAAATGTGCATTGGTTTAATTCAGCTACTTTGGATGCTTTTCTATGCCTTTTCTTCAGATGCCAATGTTTCTCTTAAAACATGTTATATAGATCCTAACATATTCCCTCAAAGTGATCAGACCTCTAGTGGACACAGGGAGGCAGTTTTGTCACTTTCTCCAGCCATTTCCAGGCCAAAATTGCTTTCAATTCCATTTCTTCATCTGTACAGTAGCAATAATAGTACCCACCTCTAAAGCCACTATGATGACTAAACAAGATAATGCATGTGGAAACTTGTCCAATACCAGCAAATATTAGATGTTCAATGAATAGCAACTATGATAATGGAATACAACAAGACTACAATCATTGTGTCTTGGAATCTCATTACAGGGTAGCCTTGTGCTGATAGGGAGAAAGCGAAAGGATCATAAAGGTCTATTTTAGTGGAATGGAAGCACAGAGGCAACTAATGCTAAACTGTCTCTCTGGTCCTGAAGGAAACAGAAGGACTCCAGGGAAAGTCACAGTGGTGGGCAGACAGGAGTGGGGGCCACATGCTAATGTGAACAGGGCCACATATGAGTGCTTATTTGAAACTTCTGTGCCTCCCCAGCAAGCCACCACTGCATTTAATATACAGTAGCTACTTACAGGAACCCTGTGGCTCACACAAGGCAATCAAACTCACATCTTTTTATATTTCAGAAAATACTATATTTTTCTCCTCTACTTCAGTGGCCTTCTGCATACAGAACATTCTTTCAGAAAGGGGCCATGATTACTGTACTTGCAGCAATCTAAACTTGCTGTCAGGTACCCATGGATAAGGAAAAGAAGGAGACATAATCTGTCAAAAGACCCAAAGGACAAATAGGTACTGGTGAGTGTGTGGGCTCTATATGCAAGCAGTCAGCATGAATGCTTCATGTAAAGTTCATAGAATCTGGGGTTTATCTTTGCTACTGGAGTTTCCTTCATCAGGGGTCTCAATTCCCAGCAACTTCCAATAGCAGGTTTTGACCAAAAGCCTTCCAGACAGAGAAGGATTTCTTGCACAAAGAGGGAAATGTAAAGGTATAACACAACTAAAAGGAAAGTTAGAACTTGAGGATTGGACAACAAGGAGAGGGTAAGAAAAAAAGGTGGGAAACAGGACAGGGACAAAGCCATACATTTGCATGCACAAGATGGGCAATACAATGATCCCAAAAAACACCATCATATATTTGAAAGTAGCATTTAATTGGTAGGATACTCAATCTAACTATCTACATATGCTGATAACTGTGAACCAAGAAACTGCACTGAAGATAGCAATGTGTAATAGAAGGGTCATGCTTGGAATGCCTGTCATTTTGGTCTGCTAAATATATACTTCTTGTCATGACATACCAATTACTACCAAACTGTCTCACAAGTAAAAGGTTTTTTGTTTTTTTTTTATGGGTAATAAGTGAAAAAAAAAGACAAGAAAAAAAGTCACAGGACAGTCCTGCTACACAATGCTGTATATTTAGAAATTTAGATTTCTAAGTAAAAGTATGTGTCTATTCTTATTTCTTTAATTTTTTCCTCATATTGTATAAGGACTTAAAGTTCGATACATCAATACTTGATGGAAAATACCTGCTCCATGTTATGCCTAAGACGTTTGATATTTAGACAGACAGTAAGGGTAATTAGAACTGCATATGTTGTAGGGTAATAACCAGCTTCTTGTCTGGAAGATTAACAACCTAAGTTTTCAGATCAAAAATTGGAGGTATGGAAGAGCTGCAAGGTCAGCCAACATTTTGGCTCTAGACTTTCAAGGTCAGTGAAGACTCAGGACTTTAGGAGAACCTATACTGTAACATCATGGAATTTAGTTGTGCCCCAAATTTTCTGATCAAGGAGATTATGGAGCCACAGAGCAATGGGACAGATGATGTACAGTGTGCCTAAGGAGAATCACATGGAGAGAAAACTTTCAGGCTTTCACAGAGAGGAAATTGGTCAAGCAATGGCCATAACTCATCCGCATGGCCAACACTGACAAAGGATCTACAAAGTGCAGTACAGAGTTATAGGATAAATCCTGAGGGGACTTGACTGACCTTATCAGATATGAAAGTTACATTTCTTGTTACATAGGTCTTGTTTTATCCTGGTCTTAACCATCCAGCAGAAAAGTATAAAAACAAGGTATAAAAAGTAAAGCCATATTGATATGTTGAGCTATAAAAGGCTCTAGTCAACAAATTCTGTGGAAAACCCACTACTATTGTGGACTGCTGGACTGTGTTGGAGCATTTGCTGAATTCAAGCACCTACAGTATTTAAATGCCAATAAAATACCCATCTCTGACAGGACTAAGCAAAACAAGGGGATACAAAGGAAGAAACATTTTGTATTTGTTTATACAGAATAGTTGGGATTGATATACAGCTACTTTTGCTTGATTCTATGAGAAGAGAGATTTGTAGCAATACTGTTTGAACAGGATATCCTGTCTGCTTCTTCTATGGATAACCACTAAGAAGATTAACAGTGTAAAATGTATTAATCATTGAAACTGTCCTAATAATCAGTTTTGAAGCTGTCTTATTGCTATTTGTTTCTCAATAAAATAAAATAAAATAAAAAGAGGGAATCACTAAATGGTATGAATTTGTAAGAAAAGGTTTTTCTTAAGGCAAAGATCCTCTTGTATGAGGGTCTTGTTTGAGAGAAAGCTTCAAGTACAATGAGATGTAGAGTCTTCCAGAAAGCTCTTATAATCTTATTAAGAACCTTTTTAAAATGTTTATTTATTTATGTTTATTTATTCACTTTAATGTTATAAGAACCTTGCTATTCATTCAAGGCCAACCTCCCTTCTTTCTTGCCTGAGTGACCATAACAGGCACTGACTCTTATGTCCTAAAAGTAACGACTTCTTATGTCAAAATTGAATTATGTAACTCTGACTTAAAATTTTTCAGTAATTTTCTATTTCCAGCTGGATGAAACTCTATATTTTTTGGACTTTACCCCCACCCTATTGCAGCGTCACTTTTCTCCCACCTTCTACCATAACTGCTGTTTAACTGTTTAAATTTCCCAAGACTGTATCTAGGTATCTTTCCTCATACTCTGTTTCTTTAGGATCACCATAAATACTATTTTCCATTATAAATACTAGAAATACTACTGGCTTCTGCTTTACCTATAAGATAACCCCTGATTTTTCATGCTTTACAACTTCAAGTCTAAAATCAGGAACTCTGGAGCCAGAGAGCTCTGGTCCCAATTTTAACTTTGTCACTTTCCATCTGTGTGACCCAGGGAAAGTTACCTAAGCTCTTTGCCACTTGGTTTCCTTTTCTCTAAAGAAGATACAAACAGGTATGCCTTATAAGCTTACTGAAAGAATAAATGAGCTAACACATAAGAACTTTTAAAATAGCCCCTAATATGAACTAAGTGTTAGGTAAATGTCTGGTTATTGCCAGTGAGTCTAATGGATGTTTTTTCATTTGTGACTAGATGTGACCACATGACCTGCATAAGAGCAGTGTGCTTGTTTGTGTTCTGTTTTATTTTTAATTTTATATATTTGGTACAGGGTCTCATTATGCAGCCCAGATTCATAGTTATTCTCCTTTTTTCTGCCTCCATAGTGCTGGGATTACAGGTGTACAGCACCACACCCAGACTCTTGCTCGCTCAGCACACTGCAGGGTGGGGCTTGTGTGGCATGCAGTATCAGGATTCGAACACTAGTCTCCGCACTTGCCTAAGCAGGTGCTTAGTCCACTTAGCTATCTCGCTGGCCCCTGTATTCTTTCTTCATAGGTCTCCAGGGCCAAAACCAAAACAGGCAAAGGATTGTGTCAAGATGTGTGTTACGCAAATGAATGAATTAAATAACGATTGAAACATGAACAAAGGAATAGAACCTTAAAACTTTCTGACAGAAACAGTCATTACACTGTTCCTATTTTCATTTACCACCTGGTACCAAATGCCCTCCGACTTCTATATGTCCCTGTTAGGAACACACACTCATTCACACTATAGAAATGACATAAGGGATGAGCCAACACAGGTATGAAAACTCTAAATATCAAAGATGTGGGGCCTAAGCCAGCAGCCCCCACCCCTAATGGGTAAGTTAGGCTATAAATCCCATTTTCCTGACAACTGCTGTACTTGGTAGGGGGTCAGCATATATTTGACATGATTACCTAGAAGATGAAGGTCTGTGGAAGAAAACTAAAGGAAAATACAGTTTCTTCTTCTGCATCTTAAAAGTAGGAATGTCTTGATTTCCAGGTAGTGAGAAAGTTCCCAGCAGGAGAAATAGCTCAGCTCTAAAACTAGGGCCACAGGCTCAGGTGGAGCCTTTTATTACAATCCATGCATCAGGACAAGGGCTGGGGTAGGAAATAGCCCACCATCTTTACAAACCAAGAGTGAATCTGGAATAATTATGATAGGGTTATGAAGCTGCAAATGAGGTCCACAAGTCTGAGCTATTCTAGAGGATGGCACTCTGAAAGATCAATTTCTGTATCTTGTAACAACGTCAACTATAAATTTCTGAGCCTGCGCGGCTTCAGCAGAGCACAGTGGTCAGGGTTCTACACCAGCATGCAGTGCCAACCCTGCCCCCGGGAAGCGCTGAGATGGCAATTGAGACTGGACATGATAGTGCACACCTGTAATCCCAGCGCTTGTGAGGCTGAAATCAGAGAATCACTACAAGTCCGATCTACATAGTGAGACCTTGTAGACCCTGTAGTAAACACATCAAAAAAAAAAATAAATAAAAATAAATAAATAAATTTCTGAGCCTGAGGTTTACCTGACCTTTATCTTAGAAATCATTTCCTGTCCCTAGTAAGGGCCTGAATTCCTTCAAAATGCTCTGCATGTTTCTGAATTTCCAACAGATGCACAAAATTGTCTTTTTTTGTGAGCTCCTTTCAAGTTTTTCAATATGCTTCAGGCCTGCCATTACAACAAGGACAGGGTACATTTGTGGCAGCTATGTCTCTTTCTAAAGCAGATTTCTTCACATGATAAAGAAAAACAACCTCACTCTTTTAGGAGGCATTAAAATTAAGTGAAAAATCATAACTAGGCACAACTCAACACCCACAAAAGTATTTCAGAAACAGAAAGCTTTCCCTCTCTCTCCAACAACAAGAAGCTAATGTGAATGCTGACTGGACTTGCCTGATGGAAAATTCCCCACTGCACTGAGGGGAAGTCAGTCTTAGGTTGACTTTCCAGTCAATCCTCTGGCATTGCCTTGTATTCAGAGCAAGCACTACACCCCCCTGTCCTAAATGCTGTGACCTCCCCAGGAGGGTGTTGTCACAACTCTTAACTATGTCCTTTCTTGAGAACTACTAGTTTAAACCAAGAACAGGTCAAATCAACTGACCTTGGAGAGAAGCCATTTTTTTCTAAAATCCTGTTTATTTTATTTTATTTCAGTGCCAGGGATTGAACTCAGGACCCTGTGCTTGCCAGGCAGGCACTTACTCTACTGAGCTATCTCTCTGGCCCCACTAAAATCCTTTTGATGCCAGCTACATTAAAGAGAAGGCACTCTGTAGCAAGTCAAAGAGCTGCAGCTTAGAAGTAGTTACGTATGAGCATTTCATCAAGTTTCATTTACTGTAGACTTCGTAGCATCTATCAATTAAAGCTGAACTGCACAAATGCTATTTTATTGTAGTATCCTAGTAGTCCCGAGAACAATTCTGTTCTGGTTCACACTTTTTATAACTGTGGGGCTGCAGACATGTTCCTTTCAAACTGCCAGCATGAGTTTCTTCATAAGTAATAGATGGTAAATAATACTTCTCCCCTGAGTTTAGAAAATTCAAATGAGACAAAGCATTTTGCATAGTGACCACTGTCCATTGAATAGGAATTTTTATTTATGCACATTGATTAATTGCTGAAACATTCTTACTATTCAGATTTTTGTGCTTTTTCCAAAGAAAAGCAATCTGTACCTTCCTCTGCCAGAGAAGAAGCAGGTCTGTGTCACAGCTGCAGAAACCAGCATCCCACAGTCTCATGCTGGCTCTAATATTTGCAAACTGCATGGTTTGAGGCAGGCATTTTAATCTCACTATTTCCACAGCCACAGTGATCAAATGGGAACACCTATATCATTTACTTATTGAATGTGGAGAAGTCTAAACAAATTAATACTTGTAAAACAATCAGAAAAATGCCAGTAAGATCTTCAGCCTGCCATTGTCAGATATTATTAGATAGGTAAGAGAATTTTCATACTATTATTTATCTAAAGCCAGAAGCCCTGAAGAGGCCAGGGAGATGACTCAGTGGAATAAGTCCTTCCCCGGCAAGTGCAGGGGCCTAAGTTCAGTCCCTGGTTGCACCAATAAAAATAAAAAAATTAAGCCAGATGCCCAAGTAAACAATGCATTTTGTGTTAGGCAACCTTCAGAGAGCACAATGAATGAGGAAATATCTTCTGTGGAAGACAACAGTGCTGATAAAATTCAGGATAGAGGGAGGAAACAAGCTGGATGACCTTGGCCTTTGATCTTACTGATCAGTGATAAGATGATAGAGTGATTGAGCTACTCATGGCCTGAAATTCAATGAATGAAGGCATACTATTTATTTGTTGATACCCTTCCAGCTGTTGCAAGCCATGTGCTGTGTATCCTCATAGAATCTGCAAGCAGCCTACGTGCATTCTCTGTGTGTCCTTCTGTCCACAAATCCATGTGTGCCACACACTGTAATAATTCTGTAAGTGTGGACTGACATTGCAGTTTAGTTTCCAACAGGGTACTACTGTCCATCTGGCCAAGGAATGAGAATGCATCAATTTAGGGCTCATGCGTTTTCACTGTCAATGATTCAGCTTGTGACTACCAGAAGATTCTTTTAATTGGAGCCGTCACCTCTCTTTTTCACAGGACATTACCATTTAAGATGATGCTAATGAATTAGAGTTTATAATGCGCTTGGAAAAATCTGAATGAAGAGTTCAACTGAGGTGGAAAGGACCATCAGTTCCATTCTATAACAAATAACTCAGGACAATTCAGAGACAAGAAGGCCAAAGAGTCAGAGCTTAGACAGAAAGGGCATATGTAAGAGATTGCCCTTCTCATGCCTTCATAATGGAGTATTCTATTCCCAGGGGATGACTAGGCTTCTGACTTGTCAATGCATATAATTAACTAACTGGCTTTTGTTTACTGTTAGAGTATTTCTATTTCTCTTTTCCTAGATGATGGCCAATGGCAGACTAGCACTTTAACAAACATTTTAAATGCATAGAGACTTGCTAGTATCAAGAGTCATTCAAAAAATTTTAGATTGCTCCACAATCTATAGAGTGAAGCATGACTTTAAGTGTACAACTGCATGAGTTTTATTACTGTATCCTTGAAACTAGCCCCCTGGTAGGTTATAGAGGTATTTCTGCCATCCCAGAGAGCACACTCAACCCCCTTCCTGTCCAATATTCAAAGTTTATAGAAAATTTATTTTCTGATTCAGGTTAGTTTTGTCTGTTTTTGAAATTCATACAGATGAAATAAGTCATGAGCACTCTTGTCTCTCCCCCCCATGCATAGGTGTTTTTAAATATGTATAGGACTGAGGGAGATAGCTCAGTGGTGTAAGTAGCAGCCCGGCAAGTGCAAAGTGCTGAATTTAATCCCCAGTACAAAAAAAAAAAAAAAAAAAAAAAAAAAAAAAAAAAAAAACGAGGAAAGGAACAAAAGAAATTCCATAAAGATGTGCACATGTTGCTACATTTATCCAGAGGTAATTATTTTTATTGAGTATGGATAGTCCACTGCATGAATATATCATATTTTTTTTTACTCATGGGTATCTGAATTCTTTTCAATTTAAGGCCATTGCAAAGTCTTTTCATAAACTGCAATATTAATTTCTGTGCATAAAGTGCCAAAAAAGCAAACTTGCTGGGCTTTAATTTAAATGTGTTTCCCAATATCACAAGTTACAAAAGTTTTTTCAAAGTAGTTGTAGATCCTATTAACCAGCTTTGAAACTGTCTCATTGATATTTGTCTCTCAATAAAATTAAATTAAATTAAAAAATTAATAGTGTTTAGACAAAAGTAGTTGTAGCATTTTATACTCTCAATTTAAAAATAGTTTTAAAGTTTAAAGACTTTTATTGCTGTTAGTCTTTCTAATTTTAGACAGTTTAAAGGATTTGACATATCTCATGGTGATTTTAACGTATATTTCCTTGACAAGTAAAGAGCTAGAGCATTTTTTTGTGATTCTATTGGCTGTTAACCTGCTTTCTTTTACTAACTGTTTTAATCTTCTCTTTTTCTTTATTATTTGTGTTTTTATTGTGATAGAACATTAAGCATTGTACTTAGAGGTCCATTTTTAGAAATGTCTTGAAAATATTTTCTAATGGTCTGTGGTTTATCTTGTAGTTTTTCAAATTATAACATTTGATGAGTAGAAAATAATTAATCTTGGGCAAATCTAATACTTGCATTTTTGCTTAGTGCTTTTGTATTCCTTCTACAAAAGCAGTGTCTCCCTGAAGTTTGCAAAGGGATGTCCATGTGTTGTTAAAAGCTTTATTACTTTGCTGGTTCATTTAGGTTTATGGCCCATCTCAAATTAATTTTTGTCATGGCTGTAATTCAAAGTACCCAAGTCTCACCAGATCTGAACTACTTCAAAGAAATCTGGGAGAATAACTTCATAGAAATTGCGAGTGGGGCTGGGGATACAGCTCAGCGACATAAGCACCGGCCTGGCAAGCACCAAGGTCCTGAGTTTAATCCATGGTACCAGGAAAAAAAAAAAAAAAAAAAAAAAGAAATTACATGTAAGTGATGGTATTTATAATAGTGTTGCTTTGGATTATTAGTTTCTTATGTTTTAGGAGGAAATTTTGATGAGAATGGAGAAAGTAAAATTTATTTGTATATAGCAGGAACACTTATGAACTGCCAGGAGTTCTAAGCTTTACCTGCAGCAAGTCATTTAGTCTTCAAGAGCCAGGTAACTGAAGCACAGTGAGATGAATGTAAACACGATTGAACCAATATTCATACTCCGGGATGGGGGCTAAACCCAGTGGTGACTCTCTGCCTCTACTTTCGTGAATTTCCCATGTTTTGTGGCCTAGAGAGAATTAGTTTTGCTGAAAACTAACTGACGACATTATTGTTTTGTGTGAAGACTGACAAGTACCACATCCTGGGAAATAACACATAGGTGGAGAAGGAAACAGGGAAAAATCCTGGGACAACCAGAGTGCATGATGCTCACTGTGGGAGGAAAATGAAGAGCACCAGTATTCCTAGGGTAAAAGTTTGTAAAGGATGGAAGCACTTGTACCTGTGTATGCAGCTTAGCAGCAGGACATGCTTAGCATGTGTGAGTCTCTGAGTCCCATCCTCAGCAGGACAAAGATAATACATACACACATACATGCATACAAACGCTCAGACTCCTCCCAAAGCCAAGGGGCTCAGAAACTGAGCAATACCACTTCGTAACTCCAACACATTATGAACTTCAAGAAGAGCTTATTAATAAAGTGTGCACTGCGTGGTAATCACAGATGTAGAGGGAAAGGTATAATCTCAGGCCACACACACTTCTAGGAAGGCCGCTTGAAGAGCGCCTTTGGAGCAGCCTAAATTGAAGCAGCCATTCTACACAGATTAGAAAACAAAATCTGCACCCTACGGGTCTGTGGGGTGGACAGCCCTTCTTGGCTATAGGGTGAACCCAAAGTGTCAGGACAGACCACAGAGAGGACACCCCTGGGCCCCCTTCATCCTGGGTGGTTTAGGGAAAGCCCCTGCCTGGGGCCCTGAGTCCCTGCAGTCACTGCAGCAGTGCTCTGAGTCATTATCAGAGGGCTTGATTCATGGTCGTAGTGAGGACGCTGGCTTATTCTTTACAGCCCCATCAAGCTGTCGTTCCTCTGGCAAACAGAAAGGTGCAGTGCCTGGGATTAGGATTGGCCCTCTCTCTTTATGGCCTGTTCCTGGTCATAAATTTGGAGCAGGAGGCAGAGTGATTGCAGGTTGTTGAGAAGCTGAATGGGGTGCAGGAGGAGGTGAAAGAGGAGGGGTGTGGGCAGCACCAGAAGAGCAGACACTGAGCTGGGCTCCTTCAAGGTCACTTTGCTTCCACAGCATTAAAAAAGGAGAGAATTTTTTCATCTTCTATTTTTCTGTGCCTTTACAGACACAGATTTGATGAAGCTCAGGCCAAAAGAGTGGGCATTTTTTTGTTCTCATTTTCAAGATGCCATGATGTTTATGATGTGGTCTAAGCAATGAAGCATAAAATCAAAAACTACTATAGAGTTTCCTCATTGATGCCAGGCTACAAATCAAGGAAATGATTTGCAGTTCATCTGTTGATGGATCTGGAAGAAAAGGCTAGGGGACACTCATGGAAGAAGCAGGAAAACCTGGAGAGGTGACAAAAATGGCCTGGATTCATTCAAGGATACAGCACAGAGCCAGAGAGCTTGTCAGCCGATGGGGTGGTGGGGGGAGGGGTGAGAGAAAGAGAGAAAGACAGAGACAGACACAGACACAGAGAGAAAAAGAGACAGAGCAACAGAGAGTGAGACAGAGACCAAGAGAAAGAGAAACAGAGACAGAGAGAGATACAGACAGAAAGACAGAAAGAGAGAGACAGAGACAGAGAGAAAGACAGAGGGAGAGAAAGAGGGACAGAGAGACAGACAGACAGAGACAGAGAGAAACAAAAAGAGACAGACACAGACAAACACACAGAGATAGAGAAAACTTTTGAGTGGATAAGACTATAACTAGAGGTAAAACGTATGGACAATATTTGGAAATGAAAATCAAGCTCTGATTTAGTCATGAACTTTCAGAAGCTCAGTAATCAACAATTGTAGCAAATACTCCTTTAGCACTCCACATATGTCTGTCGCTGTGTCCTGAACATCTACTCCGATCATTGCCACAACAGCATGAACAAGGTGCAGTGACTTCTCCCTCACTGTGCTTTTGACAAAAAGGACACATGAAACTGTGCTGTCCTCTTCACTTGGCCCAGGCTGTATAGTTAGTTGACAGCCATCCTTTATTCAAACTCTGGAGTCTTCAGCTCAAAACCTGTGTGTGCATAATTGTTCCCATCCTCAACTTCCCATTTCACATTCCTAATCCACAAACCATGAGAAGATTCAAAGGACATGTATTTTCTCAAAACCAATCAGTTTTATGTTACAAGTCTGTTTTCAAAAGAAGACTTCAGGGCCAGCTGTGCCAGCCCCACACCTGGGGCTCGCTGAGAGGGCAATTGAGACTGGGCGACTGGGCATGGTAGTGTGTGCCTATAATCCCAGCTCTTGGGAGAGTGCAAATAGGTGGATCACTATGTGTCCAATCTAGTAGTGAGACCCTGAATGTCCTGTAGACCCTCCCCCCCTCTCTATATATATGACTTCACCTTACTAACAATCATTAAGAAGGAAAAAAAATCGGTGATATTATTTCAGAGTATAAAACATATGTCAGTGGTTCTCAGCTGGTATAATTTTGCTCCACAAAGGACATATGATAATGTCTAAAAACAATTTTGGTTGTCCCAACTAGGAAAGTGGTATTGGCATCTAATGAGTAGAGTACAGAAAGGCTACTAAGTAACCTACAATGCACATGACAGGCCCCCCCCCCAAAAAAAAAAGACCAAAAGCACCCAATCTAAATGCCAGCAATGCTGCAGAGGAAAAAATCCCACTATCAGGGAGTTGTGCTATCCTCAGGGGACCCTTTTACCTGGTACCTTTAAAATTTTCTCAGGGATTTTCAATAATTTTTTTCTACCATTTGCCTTTTCCTATGAGACCAAGAAGGCTGTCTAGCTGATGATTTTCAGAAGTAGAACTTCATGAGATAACCAGCATCCACAAACACATACCATCCAGAAAAGCACCCTGATGCTCCTTTCCTGAAATGAGCCCTCCCAGTTGACAAAGAAGGCAGAGTGAGGGCTATGCAGATTCCACATCCTGAGATGACAGGAGCCAAATGAACTGGGTGAAGTCTTTTTCCATAGCTCTTTGGCTTAACATCTTTAAAAATAGCAGATTGGAGAAACTGAATGAGTGTTTAATTGCAAAACATTCATTATGTTTTCTCGAAGGAATGGTCCCCAGGTCTAAAGGCATGGATGCCCCTAGTGCCAACCAGCTTCACTCAAGCAAAGTCACCCTGCTCATGACCTCAGTCTCACCCCACATGGACCCACACCTTGTGGACGCTGGTCTCATGTCACCCGTCAGCTTGCTTTCTTCTCAAATCTCCTGGACACCCTGTATCTAAGACAGTTTTTTGTCAAGAATTAGAAGCAGGTGATGTTGATGAATGAACACTAATGAACCATAACGGTGCCAGTAAAAAGAATCCAGCAGACACTAAATCATAGGTGCTTATTAACCAACTCACTTGGTAGGGTTTCCCATCAGACTTTAGTGTTTGTATAAGTCCCACCATTTCATTTTCTTTAATTTCTATTTCATAGTCTGGTTTCTTGATGTAACACAGGATTATTCTGTTTCAAAATGAATTCTTGATTAATTTTTTAAGAGGCCCAAACAAGGAAATGGCAAGCTGCATTTTCTGGAGCTTTATTGGCTGCTCACTGAGTAGAAATAAAAGATTCCCCCCTTTAGCCAGTCATTGTGTTGCAGTGATAATTAAGTCAAATCTTACCCCGAAATCACTTTGCTGTATTTTGAGTCCTTTCCCCTGCACTACTTGCTTTCTTTCCAAGGCAGCAGGATGGACCATACTAATTCAGGAGAATTTGCAATAGCCCAGATGGCAGACATGAACTGTTCAAGTGAGCAGTCTTAGCTGTACCAGCACAAGGGTACATCTGCCATCCTTTCCAATCTCTTATTTTCAAACCAACATTAACAGCAAAAAAGAATGAAAAGGAATCTTTCCCAGGATCTATCTTATGTTTAAAGTTATTCCTTAATAATAGAAAACTCCAACCCACCCATTAAGTATGAATGCCAATTAGAATGAAAGAAAAATGTATTAGGAAATGAGCAGTGTGTCAGAGGATGAGCAGTGTGTCAGAGGATGAGCTGAGAAGTCGGAATGAGATCCAAATCCAGCTCCATCACTTACACACCAGGTGAGCCTGGATCAAGTGCTCAGGGAATTCTAACCTCAGATTATTCATCTGTAAAATTGTAACAGTAGGAAAAGCACAAGCTGTACTTTTATCCATCAATGAGTGATAAAAGAGCCTGGAATGGCAGTGATGGTTTTTTCTTTTCCTTGAAAAATAATCTCCAGGATCAGGCATAAACTCTAGTGTTATTGCACGTGTCCTTTGAGAACCAGTGGACTACTCAGGTCCTCATGACTGTTTTCCCTCCACTGAGGCAGCAGCCCTTTGGGGAGGTTTTATTAGATAAATGAAGGGCCTTGCTTTCTATTTGTGACAGCACCCCATCATTTGTTTGTTTGTTTTTTTTATTAATCTTATTGTGAAACAAATAGCAATGAGATAGTTTCAAAACTGATTAGTAGGACAGTTTCAATAATTAATACATTGCATTTGTTGTCTTCATAGTGGTTATTCATAATACAAGATGCAGACATGATATCCTGTCCAAAACTATTAGTACAAATATTTCTTGCTTTCTCTTGGTCTTCACCATCCAGCAGAAAAGTATAAAAACAAGGTATAAAAAGTGAAGCCACATTAATATGCTGAGCTTTAAAAGGCTCTAGTCAACAACTTCTGACATTGCCAGTCCTACAGATAACCCACTACTATTATGGTCTACTGGACAATATTGGATTATTTTGCTGAATTCATGCACCTAGGATGTTTAAATGGCAATGGAATACCCATCTGTGACAAATCTAAACAAAAGGGGATACAAATGAAGGACCATTTTGTATCTGTGTATAAAAAAATAGTTAGGATAGATATACAGGTACTTTCCCCTGCCCTTTGGATTCCTCCTGCTTCGCTGAGCTGCTTCTCCACTTGATCTTCCCTCAGGTTCCCTGT
This sequence comes from Ctenomys sociabilis, assembly GCA_004027165.1. Classification (NCBI taxonomy): domain Eukaryota; kingdom Metazoa; phylum Chordata; class Mammalia; order Rodentia; family Ctenomyidae; genus Ctenomys; species Ctenomys sociabilis. Next base: position 29,322 of record PVKA01006561.1, on the reverse strand, counting down.
CTTTCACTTCCCCTGCCAGATTCTCTGCCGCATTTTCTAGCTGCTCACCGCTCAAATGTCACCTCCTCTCTCATCCTTCTCTTTAAGTATCACTTGGTAAGCGATGTCACAATTCACAGTGACAAGGCCTAGAACATTAGGAGGACTGACCAATCCCAGAATCATCATTCACTTTTAATTTATATAGATTTTCATAATAGAATTACGACGTGAGTAGCACCTTTGCATTGTGAAAATGATTAAATAGCTCGCTCTTCTTTTCACATTAATTCTACTATAGTACTTCCAATGGCAACTTTGTGCTTAAACTTAATGTTCTAGAGAGAAGTGATATTCATTTTCCTGATTGAAACCCTCAGAAAGAGGTTAACTTCACTTTCAAGTGTCTTTATAATAATAATAGTTTTAAAGATAAAGTTCCTGTGGTAAAGACAAATGGAAATTTTCAGTATATTCCAGAACCCAAGGCTATGTCAAGATTATAATTTATCTTCTCTAATATGAGGGCCAGTACCTTATGAATCTACTATATTTACTCATAATGCAGTCTACTTTTTGCAAATGTGATCATCCACTTTAATTATGCTTTTATGGAGTTGCTCCTTGACTTTATATGACCCATCTGCAAATTTAGCAGGTTACTTACCCTCAGCTACAACCACTATGAATGAAAGTACCTGCTAAAGTTCAGACCTTCTGACAGACATTTCATAAAAACTTTGGAACTATGAGTGAATATTTTCACTTAGCAACCAAGGAAACAGAGTTACGGAGAAATAATGTCCCTAATGTGCCTGCAATTTACAATGAATGCTCTCAGAAAATGTTGATTAAACAGATGGTCCAAAATCAAAGCTACTCTGAAGTCAGGAGATGAACTGTAGTGTTTTCACTACGACACCAATGTTAACCAACATGGCTTTAACTTTATGCACATGTCCATGCTGTTGTACACTGAAGAATGGTTTCCCCACTATCTTTATATGAAACCCTACCAAGCTCCAGGTTTTTCTTTTCTGTGTCCTTCTTCCATAATGTCCCTATTCCCTTTAGTGTTTTTTCATTCTTCTTCATTTACCATTTTCTGTGTTGTAATAATGTCCTGCTAAAATATTTATTAGAACACTTAGCTTACATTTCCTCACACTAAAATTGCATGTTTTCTCTTTCTTTTTTTCTTTTTGTACTTTTAGGGAATGGTCTACAGGGTGTTCAGGGTCTCACTAATAGATCCAACTCATAGTGATCTGCCTGTTTACACCTCCCAAGAGCTGGATTACAGGTACATACCATTATACTCAGTCTCAATCGCCACCTCAGTTCACCCTGGGAGCGGGGCCAGCACGACAGGCCTGGGGATTGAACCCCCAGCCCCTGCACCTATATGTAGGTGCTTTAATCTGCTGAGCTATTTGGCTGGCATTAGAATTGTATGTTTTCTATTCAATTTCTTCAGAAACATTTTTCATTCATATTCATTTATTAATGAAGTAATTATTAGGGTCTATTATGTGCATGTGGGACAGAGTTGGGCACGGGTATGAATGACTGAGCCAGGATTTCTTACAATTGACTTTAGAGTTAGGAAAATGAAGGGGTTCAGATATTTAAAAAGCCAAAAAATAATCAAATTATTTTGTAAACAAGATCACTGCAGCAAAGGAAATTAGAATAGGGTGCAATGTAACTGTGATCAACTGAAGGAGAGTTCAGAGACTATGAACAGCAGATGGGAGAGTGCATCTAAGGGCGACCTTTGTGGAGCCCAGAAAAGGTCAGACGCTCAGCGATTGGTTAAGCCAGACTGAAAGGGGCGTGGCTCAAACCTACAGAAGGAAGTGCACAGATCAATATGCACCTCTTGGAAACAGCAACAGGGAAAGCAGTGTGGTTGGGGCATGGATTTTGTACTGAAGGCCAGTGGGCACCAGAGTTACTTTGTTTCTTTACAAACTCTATTACCTTGGAAATCTTTCTTATTTTCCTTCTTGGTACCAACGTATAAAGCAAAATAGAGATAAAGAAGGAATTCAGTGTAAGCGCTGAATCGGAGCTGTTTTATTAGTCCTAGATTGGAAACTGGTGGACTACGAGGCCCATAAAATAGCGAAGGAGTCCATTCACATCAGAAAAGGGAAATTACATAAAATGAGATCCAAGAAAATGGATTCTTTCAATAAGTGACTGTATTATCTATAGCTGAAAAGTGGATGACTACGTGGTATATGTTACCCTAAAGATCACATCTGAGGCAGGGACACCTCATATTCCATGAAGACAATTGTCAGTTTTGTGATTGTGCATGTAGGTGCCTCCCCAAAAAACGTAGAGTCAGGTCATGGCAATGGTACTAGATAGCACATTGACAAATGAGCATAACGCTCTTGAATGCTGACTCTTGCAGTTCTGCCTTTTTCTCTTTGCTTTTTTTACTTCTAAAATTAGAACACATTCAACAACAGATTTTGTTGTTTTCTAAATGCAATTTCATATCCTTCTCACACCCATTAAAGTAGGAACTCTAGGTCTCTTAGTCACTCACTGAAATAAATCAATCAGCACTTTATGTAAATAGAGATGGATAAATAGAGATGTATAACTTCCTCTAAGTTTAAGATGGAACGAGGTAGAGGAAGACCAGACAGCGGGGATCCTGCTGGCTTGTAACTCTGCTCATCAGTCTACATCAAAGGACAACTATCCTTGGAATGGATTTTGATAACAACAGTGGTCCTTGCTACAGAAAAAAAAAAAAGTGTCAAACTCAAATCAGTAACTTCTATTTTGAAGCATTATTGCAAACCAAAGCCATTCATGCTTGTCTAAAAACAAATGAAAGTAAGAGTAATCAACAGTGATTTGTTGGCGGTAAGAACTGGAAGAAAGTATAATCATTGTGAGATGTAAACTCAGAAATCAAGAGGCAGCTTTGAACACGAAAAAGAAACTACATGGAAGATATTTTAATCCTACAAAGAAATTGGAACTCTAATATTTTTCATTGAACAGTCACGTTAAAAAGTAGCAAAATTCTTCTTCATAATTGAAAAATTTCTCCATTTCATCTTTGATCTCTACTTTCATACACAGTAAAACAACTTTCCTCAGATATTGTATTATGTTTGTCTACTAAATTTTATCAAGATAAAATAAACTCTATGTTTTTGGTCTTCTCATGATATCATTTTATGCTTTGCATCTCTGATTGTTGACTCATTGGAACAGAAGAAAACATAATATTCTCAACAGTTTTTTTCCCAGATAAATACCCTATAAATTGCAAGTCATATCTCCTGTACTCAATAAAGATTCAATACATTACATGTAAAAAAAAGTCTGGGTTTTGCATGGTGGGATTTACTGGTAGTAGTAATTACATGGATTTACAAATACCTACACACATCCCCTGCATAGAGTGCCTTAATTAACTTGTCCAAGATTTGGAATTCCCCAGTCTACGAAGTCAGCAGGATCATTAAATCCAATCATATTTTAAACCTAATCTGATATTTCACTAGAGCCATTCAAATCAATTTACCCAACAGAGACATTTGTCCCTGGCCTGTCACCACAGCCCGTACCTAGCGTCCTACACTTCTTTATCTTTTGGCAGGGCCATCATAAACGAATGACACAGAGGGTGATGTATGAGAACTCAAATAAGTCATAAATCCTGCAGCCCTTCATCTCCTGTCAGGCGGACTGAATTTACGCCCACTGGCCTTGGCAATGGCTCTTAGCTCAGCTCTGAGAAAGTCAACTTAAAATGACACACTCTTTTAGGAGTGCATCTCCCCTCAGTGTGGCACTAGGCGAGGGAGAATACAGAAGAGAATGGTGGAAGTGAAGATATCAGGATGCCATTCTTGCACTCTCTCTCTCTCTCTCTCTCTCTCTCTCTCTCTCTCTCTCTCTCTCTCTCTCTCTCTCTGTCCCATAGGTGGAGTTCACTAAGCCCTTTTACTTTAGAATTAAAATGCTTTATGGGACAACTTCATCCCTGCTTCATTTCTAACACGATTTCAGTTCTAACATGATGAACAATCACTTTATTTTGCTTCTAACAGGTCTCAGTGGTATAGAATTGAGAAGTTGAGCAGCAAGGATCACCTGATAGGCGGTTTCCCTAGGTCACAAGAACAAAGTTTACTGGGCAACTCAGAGGCAGGAGCGGCTGAGTGTTCTCCGCAGGGCAGCAGCAGTGCTTCCAGGAAGGCCAGCAGGCTGTCTGCAGGAACACTTCTGCATGTGTGCATGCAAATGTAGGCTTCTTGCAACAGTGCTGTGGGAAAGCAATGTGTTCAAGTGCTGACATAAACCTTTTGGTGGAGCTTCTTCCCCAGCTAGTGAGATCTTCTGGAATGGATTTTATACACCTGGGTGTTCAGACTCTAGATGACAAAGATAATACATTCATTTTCATTTTTCTCATCTCAAAAAACATATTTATAAGGGGCCGGCCAAATAGCTCAGTGGATTTAGTGACTGGGGTTCAATCCATGGGCCTGCTGAGTCACTATGAGTCTGATCTAGTAGTGAGCCCCTGAACACCATGTAGACCCTTCACGAAAAAAGTGTATCCATAGCCCACATAAATTGTAAACAAATGTAATGTCACATAGTAAGAAGCTGAGTAGTTGAAAGGTATCACAAGTTAAGAAAATCATTTGAAACAATGCCTAGCAATTGTCAGAGACACATTTAAATATTCTTATTCCTCTAGGAGAAGTGGAAATTTTGCCTTTCATAACATATTTTAAAATTAGCCAACAGAATCCTACCTAGTCTTGTCCCCACTCTCATTCCCCATGAGTCAGCAATGCTATCGAGTAGCACAGCGCCTTCTTCCATACATCTCATTACCCAGCTTCTTGAGTGTTACAGTTTACTTCAATGTCTCCAAGGAAGCCAAGCCCTTTTGGGACTATCATTACAACAAACCACAATCTGCTACCAATGTGTCTGGCCTTATCTGCTCTTGGTTGTAACTGCCTTAAAAAAAAAAATCAAAACAACAATACAACAGAACATGATAAAATAATTTACGTTTGGTTTCTGTTCAGTAGGATGACTTTCATTTTTGATGTTTTGTATTTTGTCATTGTATTCGCCTAACAATAATTCAGGGCATACAATAAGGGACAAAGGGAAAGCACACATCTCCATGTCTCTGTCAACCATGTCCTATACTACTGGCCACCACCATATGGTGAAGTATCTGACACAACCCTTTTACTTCAAGACATTATTGTCCTCTTTCCAGAAAAAAAAAAAAAAAAAAAAAAAACACAAATGAACAAGATCATTAAATTTAAAACAATCAATAGATCATGATGTTTCTTTAAAGAAGAACATTTAGTGTTTGGAATTTTGTTATGACATATTGGAACTAGAATGAGTTTTTAGTGAATGTTATATAAACAATGTACTGATATCTGATGTCAATAACTTTATATTTTCTAAAGCACCTAGCAGTACGGAGTAAAATGCATGTATCCTTTAACGTGAAATACTAGTGTGAAAATTTGCAACATGTTCCAGAAATGATCACATCCAGAAGATGAAAATCATACATGATTAATTTTCCTCCTGGAAATATTTAAATTCAGACCAATAAGATCATAGGCCAGACAATAAAACTCCATTATCAAAAGAGAGAGAGAGAGAGAGAGAGAGAGAGAGAGACTTTATATTTGTTTATATAAAGCTTCAAGGTGACAACTGGTTCAATCCATTCCTTTCGGGGGGACACTAGATGAATAACTTTACTCTGAAAACAGCAACATTCAGACATAGAACTAGAGAGACAAAGAGGTACTGAAAAATCTCTCAGACTAACATGGAGTGAACGCCCTCCCTGGCTTTGTGATTTTACTACATAGATTGCTTTTTCTTCTGCAGAGACATGGAAACTATGTAGGTTAGATCGAGTTATATTCAGCATTTAGCGCCATGGATATATAGAGAAAAAGGGAATTGTTTATCTAAATATTTTGGGCTTTTGAGACTAGGGGGCATAAAGAGCATAAAGTTTATTCTACTAGAAACAACCGGGATCTCTATGAGTGTGCACACGTAGGTGATGGATGGAGGTAGGGCCTGCTTTTCTCACATGAATGGCTATCACAAAAGAGTGTCAAATACATTTTCATGAAAAGGCCAAATATGGCAGTTTACAGAATGAAAAGAATATATTAAGAACCTCATGAAAATGAAAAATGAGACAAAATTGGAGAGTGGAGCCTATTAAAAGGACAGTCCTCACTTCAAATTGCTCATCTTAATATCTTTGTTCTTGACCATTGTACATGGATATAAGCTTGATTTTACCTATTCTCAAATTTACTTTATCTACTACCTTTCTTCAATTTACCTTTCATAGAATGAATTTAAAGACAGCTTCCATTGTTTTAAAAAATTTATACTGTATTTATAAGAGGAAAGGGCTGCAACAATATAAAATAGTTACAGTTAAGTTTCATATTAGAATTTGTGAATTTTACTCACTAAGGTGCTATGCAAATGTGAGGTGAAATTCTTTACTAATCCTACTCCGATGGCATTAGGAAAAGGGTCAGTTTCATGAATGGATCTCCTATTCATTTTCCAGAGCATTTGCTTAGAATGTAAAATCATTTAAAACAGCTTACAATGATTGCTAATACATACTTAGTTTTTGGTAGAGTCAAAGTGAATGCTTAATAAAATACAGTATAATACAATCTCAAGGGTTCTGCTTACTTTAAATAGTCATATTTAATTTTTAATAAATATGAAATTACTGTTTGTCCTAATCTCTTACTTATCAAAATGTCTCCTCAACCCTATAGAGTAATAAACCAAAGTAGGTTATTTAGAAAAATGTTACTATGTATAACAGACTACTGTGTCATCCAATTTCTGCATTGACATCATTGTACCTTACTTTTCAAAGTAATGTCAGATTTATTAAATGATAGGCTCTTGATGGCCAGGCTGGTGCTTTTGGGAAGTGTGTGAAGTGTTAAGTTTTGACACCTAATAGGAAGTCCTTCTGTTAATAGATATTAACAGGATGCTAACCAACACACCTTGTAAAACATGGATGTGTTTAAATATTTCTATTTCTGAAGGTGCTCTACTAGCCATAAATAATGACTAGAACCAAAAGAATCACAGTAGGCCTCCATACAATGTTAATTATGTCTCCCACTCAAACTGTCTGAGTTGGTATGTCCAGACGGAGACTTCAGGAAGCAGTAATTTTAACATGTGACTTAGGTGTTTTCTTCAAAAACTGACTATTGGGCTGGTGAGATAGCTCGATGGACTAAGCTTGCTGAGGCAAGCACAGGGAGCAGGGTTCAATCACTGACAGCATTTGGTGCACCAGCCCCGCCCCTGGCATGCTGAGCCAGGGACCTAGTCCAGGTGTGGTGGTGCAACCCTGTAACCCCACTACTGGGGAAGCGGAGAATACAATAATCACTATGAGTCGAAGCTACATAGTGAGACCCTGTACCAAACACATAAATTAAAAAAAAAATGATTATCATGCCTGTATAACTATTGAAATTCTGGGTCCTGTCTTAAGACCACCATGACCCATTTCCTCTATTCTGAAAATGCCACTTCAGGGAAATGAGGAGACCAGCCTAGCAGGGCTACAGCCATGGGCAAGTTGATTGCCTTCTACTTGCCCATCAAAAGTTCCAGGTGTAACTAGTTTCTCCCCAGAACTTAAGGCCTCTCTGGTCTCCAACAACATCTTCAAATGATCTTAGGGTGAGAAAGAATACCCGGAAAGCTTGGTTATCAAAGCTTCCATCAGTTTGGGCTTGTTTCCCATACTGTGTTCCTCAGATCAGTATGTTTCTGTTTCAGAATAAATTAGTAAAGGGAGGTTCTATAATCTGAACTCTTTGGAGAACTTTAGATTGTATTTGCATGTCGACTGTGATTAGAGTTTAACTCATCAAAGACAGTTTTTTAAGGGAGATCTATCCCAACTCCCTGCATTCTCTCATATTTACTGATCTCATAAATTTATGAGCATCTAGAAGACTCCAGTGTTCCATGGAGACACCAGCCTATTCATGGTCACACGAGCTTTTAACATTCAGATTTGGGGAGATGTGACCTGCCTGTTCATGCTCCTGCTGGTGCCTTCTCGCTCATGTGCCCACCCCGTGGAGGCAGCCTGTCTGAGCATCGTCTCAGCCAGGCCCTGCCAGAACCTCTCCACAGAGAGAATTTATCCCCAAGGAGAGGGCAGTGTTTCTGCCCTCACTATGTGTGCATGTGAAAACAGAGAAAAGGACACATACAAATACAACATGTAGAATGATACACAGAGACTGACCCAGCACCGAAACCTCAAGGCAGAGGGAATGGTGAAACGGGATTCCTGGCAGAGGTCGAAGCCTGAGGCCCAAAGGTCGAGTGTGAGTTGGTCCTATTATGAAGACAAGGGAACACAGTAGCAGATACTTAGAAAAGCAAATGACACAGCTGAGTCTAAGAAAAGGGAAATGAAAAAGGATGTACTCTGAAGGTGGCAGCCGTGGCCATTAACAATGAGCACAGATCGACTTACTGATACTTACTAGTCTTCAAACCCCAGCCCTCAGGCATGACACATGACTGCGGCTTCCCTTCTCACAGCTAACACATCTTGCTCATAAAGCTTGTAACATTACTTGTGGAGAAGAATGGAAAAGAAGGGAAGTAGGATTTGAGCCCAGACTTAGATTCCTAACACTACATCCCATTTTTCTTCTGTTGTAAGTGTTATGCAGAAAAAAAAAAAAAAAAAAAAAAAAAAAAAAAAAAAAAAAAAAAAAAAAAAAAAAAAAAAAAAAAAAAAAAAAAAAAAAAAAAAAAAAAAAAAAAAAAAAAAAATGTTATCAAGAAACATTAAACAGGTTCTAAAGAAATGTATCCTAGACTACAGAGAAAGGAAATATTTTCCTTCCTGGTTTAGTGTTTTTACTTTGCCCACAAGTTTTTGTCTAGGAATTTTTTGGGGGGTGGAAATAATGTTCAAAAACTTTATTAGCAAGCCCTCTCCACAATGCTCTGCAGTCCCAGCAGCCATTGCTTCTCCCTTTACCAAAATTGTATGATAAAAATTACAGACATAATTTGATTTATTTACATATGGCCCAATTAAGAGGCATGTTTTCTTAACATGTTCCTACTATAAAATAAAATTTACTCAGTTTCAATTCCCTCTTGGTTTGGTGAGCCAAAATGATTATAAATTGTAATTGATTAACTCTTAATACTGAATTTGATTTTGGATACACAATATAAACAGTCATTAAAGGAGGATTAATTTGGCTACACCAGATGGATTCCAATCTGTTTTGCAAGTTTATTACAATTCTCATTTTCTTACAAAATTAAGAAGATAGAATAGTTCTCCTTGTCCTTGCGAACCTTGTGATGCCCTCACTGTTGGCTTAGAATTCTTCAGGAACCAAAAGACAAGGTGAACACTTTGTAGATCACTAAGTACTACTCTTACTTTCTTATTCTTGAGCTTCCCATTAACTGTCCTGTGTGAAAATCCTTGATTTTATTTCAGTAGTGTTAGAAAAAGCGTTAATATTGCAAGTATATTACTTATGACTCTTCTAAGATATATGTTCACGATATGGAATTGTTTAACTTTCTATCATAACAACTTTATAAAATGATAAATATTTAAAATTTCTTGAATCTGTACTAGTGGTATGTACGGTTTCTTTAAACTTTCCATTCTGTGAAATAAAGCAGACACAGAATTTCCTTTGTGCGCTTACTGGAAAGGTCCATTCCCTATCTCCCCCTTAGGATTGCCATTCAACAGAAATAAAAGGTTTCCATTACATGCCTGATGAACTTCCTACCCAGAGAAAGAGATCCTGATAGGAACTTAGTCCAGATGGGCCATTTCCAAAAGGCAGAAATGAAAAGAGTTGTCAATCGAAAAAGAAGCCACAAACAGAAATAACAAGAAAACATGTAACCATCCTCCCAAAACGGGAAGGGGCCCTAAAAAGAGCAGAATAGACAGAAACAGAGAAAGCTAGAGTAAAAGACAAGATGCCCTCCCCTTCCACACAGTGAAGAAAGAGATGAGAAACTCAGACATTGCAAGAATAATAGCAATTAGGGGTATACACACAGAAAAGTTAAACCATAAAATCAACTATGGGAATAGGTAGCAAGGTACTGCTATAATTTGAGAAAGTCAGGCTCCACACCAAAATGGGATTCAAAAGACACAGAAAAACACAAAACGCACTGAAAATGAAGAAAAAATAAAAAGTGACATCCTACATGAGATAGTTTTTAAAAGCAAGACAAACAGATAAAAAGACAAAAAACGAGTTACCCATCTAGTTGCAGGTATTTGACATTTGCAAGTGATTTGAAAGTGAAAATCTCTAAGTCACTTACAAAGAAAGTTCTGAGTCTCTCTGAAGAAGCTGGAGATAAAAGAACCTTGCCCCAAGCCCAGAGGGCTGGCTTTGGGGTCAGCAGGTGCCTGGCTGCCCAGACATGAAGGCTTTCCCCAGGATTCAGAATCAGTGAGTAGAACAGCTGTAGTCTGTCACAGCAGTGATTCTCAGTGCAGGAGGCCTCTGGCCCCCTCCAGGGTTCATTTGGCAATGTCTGGAGACACTTTCACTGTGACAATTAGTGATGGCGACATACCGCTGACATCTAGTGTGTTCAGGTTGGGCAGCCGCTAAGCATGCTGTGATGTTCAGCGCTGTTCTTTCGATAGAAAGAATCATCTAGTCCAAGATGCCAGCAGTGCGGCTGTGAGAAGCGCTGTCCTACTGTCCATGCTCACGAGGACAGAGTTCTCCCTATCCACTCGGCAACTGGAATTTGCCATCCCTGGAAGGAAATCAAGAATCTAAATGTCAAAACTTCAAAATCATCCTCCTTTAGCCTCATGTTGTTGGAGTTGGAACAAGCAGCTAGAGAGATGTGGGGCAGCCTGCTGGATACTTGAATTCATTAATTAGCTCAGCAGTTTTGGAAACAAACTATCCCTGTTGGACTCCCTTTTGATGCCAGTAAAGTGGAGGGTTACAGCAGCAAAACCACTTCCAACTTTCTGAGCCCAATACTCACTTTCCAAGAATAAGCAAGAAAACTAATGGAACAAAGCAACAGTACTTAGAATGCAATTGCACATTTGGTATCTGATACTTGAAATGATATTACGTATTATAATTTGGAATCATGTTAACTTTCTCAAGCTGACATATATCTATATTTATACAAATCATGGTGGATTGACTTACAGATAATACTGACGTTGCATTCAGTCATCCTGAAATCCCTGACCCTTGACTCACAGTAAGCTAACCCATGCTTCTCTTGCACTGTCTTTCAAAGACTGACTATGCAGTGAGGAGCAGGCAGGGCTTGGCCATCCAGGGAGCCAAGGAGTAGGGCAAAATGAGTTCAGGTTGTAACTGTGAGGAACTGAAGCGGTCCCCTCCAAACAGCAATTGCTACCCAGGTCCACAAAACAATTCCCCTTAGGAGGATGTCTCCAAAATAATTAGTATGTCCAGATTTTTTTATTTATTTTTTTTTTTTTTTGTATTTCAGGGAAAGGTGTACAAGGTGTTCAGGGTCTCACTACTAGATCAGACTTATAGTGATCTGCCCATTTACAGCCTCCTAAGAGCTGGGATTACACACACATGCCACCACACCCAGTCTCAATTGCCACCTCAGTGAGCCCCAGCATGGCAGGTCCAGACATTAAACCCCTGGCCCCTGCACCTACTTGCAGGCACTTCAGTCCACTGAGCTATTTGGTTGGCCCTTTGTCCACATTTTAAAATTCTGACTTGAAGATGTAAAACACTATGAATCAAGCATTGCACTTTTGTAGGCTGATTTTGATCCAAAAGGATCATTCTGTGATCACTGAATACTTACATTTATCTAATTTATAATCTGATTTAATTTAATTTATAATTTAATGGTATTGCCTCAGAAGTGAAGTCCATCAAACAACTAATAGAGGACTGAGCACAAAAGTTAAAAAATAGACACTTTGTAAGTATAAGGACATACAAACTCAGTTGCTCTCATTTCTCACATCTAATCCACAACCATATTCAACCAGATCAATATGACAAGTATACCCTAAATCCAAAACTGCCATCTCTGTAGAGGTCCCCGCACTACCAGCTACACTGGGACCCTGCAGCCTGGCCTTGCTGCTTTCATTCTGGAGCCTTTCCCATCAAATGTCTCCAACACATCAGCCAGAATTATGCTGTGATATACAATCCTATTATTTTACTCCTTTCAAAACACTTTTCAACTTACTATGGCTAAACATCCTGCTCCAGCCCACCTGGGCCCCGTCAGTTTCTGTCCTCTTTTCTGCTCTCCCATCTGCCTCCCCCTCTGGAGATGTGCTGGGCTCTCTGACATCTCTCTACCACACTCTGACCTCAGGACCCTTGCATGCGCTCTTCCCCTCAGATGAAATGCTTCTCCCCAGATATCTCCTTAAATTGCTCATTCCTTTTATTCAAATATCTCAAATATCTGCCTAAACATCTTCTAGAGAGTGGCGGATGCACTTCTCACCCTATCACTGTCTGTCTGCTAGTTATCCGCAGCCTATCTTATGTTATCAGGATCATTATTATTATTGAAAACTAAGTAAAAATGTGACATGGCTTCAGTGGCTTCTTGCAGTCTCCGGAGGCAAGTTGGACTCTCACAAACTTTCTCAACTCAGACACCAAGGTTTCAGGTTCACTGATGTGTCAGATTCCCCTGCCAGGCAGGCTTCTCCCTTTCTCCTTTCCTTGTTTTTCTGTCTGTCTGTCTGTCTGTCTGTCTGTCTGTCTGTCTGTCTGTCTGTCTCTCTCTCTCTCTCTCTCTCTCTCTGTATCTCTTTTTGTCTTTCACTCCCTGTCTCTCTCTTTCTGTCTCTTTCTCTGCCTCTGTCTTCTCTCTCTCTCTCTCTCCCCTTTCATCCATATTTATTATCTTCATTCCTATGCCCAGTCTCTCTCTCTAGAGACCCTCTGCTTGGCTGAGCATGGCTTGCTCCACGCTATGGACTCCTTGCCAACATCTCATGTACGTGGCACAGAAGCTCTGGTGGCTCCTGCACTGATGCACTCCCCATGCCCTTTTCATGACCCCGACACTCTCACTGACCACTTCCGCCTCCCCTGCCAACTGTACAGCGCACTGTGACTTTTCTCTACAGTAGAAACTTGGAAATTATTTAAGTCTGTACTTGTGTTCTTTCGCATTTGTCATTTCCCAAACACTAGTCATTTATACTGCAGTAAACAGTACATTAGCCACCAGACAGGCCCTAATCTGTCATCCCTTTTGTTTGATCCACTCTATCTATTCAGGGAAGGAGCTGCCTGGAAGGACTTCCCCTTGCTAATGAGGAGTCAGATGCCTCACCTTGCTTGGTGTGTTCAGGGGAGAGAGGAGGTGCAGGGTGCTAGGAAGCCCAGGTCTGACCTCCCAACTGTTTGTGATTTCCTGTTCCAGATTCCAGTTTAGAGGAGATATTTAAAGAGTATTGAAAGAAAATTCCAAAATGCAGAAAATAGCATTTGCATTCCTGCATCTGTAGCTAATGTTTGATCATCATCTTCTTTCTCTCCCTCTTCTTCTCTCTCTCTCTCTCTCTCTCATTCTCTCTCTCACTCTCTCTCTCTCTCTCTCCCTCTCTCTCTCTCTGTCTCTCAGTGTGTTTCTCTGTCTCTATCTCTGTCTCCTTCTTTTCTGAGACAGGGTCTCACTATGCAGTTCAGGTTAGCCTTGAACTCACTATGTAGCGCAGGCTGACCTCAAACTCACAGTGAGCCTCCTACCTCAGTCTACCAAGTGCCAGGATTACAGGTGTGCCCCACCCTGCTGGTTCCTTTCAAGACTGTATGCTACTTGTCTCATCATGCCAAAATATCAAATAGAAAGGGCATAATAAATATGGAGAAAGAGATTATCACGTTTTCCTGGGCTTACCTCAACAATAATAGTAACGTCTGACACTTACTGGGCATTTAATATATGTTACAGTAAGAGGAATTACCTCAAATTTTCTTTATATAATTTTATGTGGTGGATAGTATAGAAATTACAAAACTGAATCTTCCAAAAGCTAACTAATTTGAACAGCTAGTCGGTGCTAACCTAGAAGGTGTGTTGTGGCTCCAATGATGAGATCTAAATGCACACTGCCCTGCCTTTCTCTTCGTGCTGGGGGCAGCAAGAGGATGGTTGACCCGTGTCTTTCCTTGGTCTTGAGTGAAGCTGGGCATAGAGCGCAGGCAAAGAAAGCACGCATTCCTCGAGTTTGCAGGCTCTAAGCTCAGCGGCGATGGCTCTCCAGAGGTGAAGTTTGATGACTCTGTGAATCTCATGCCTGACACCTGGCATGCACAGTTAATCTGGTCATCTAGCCCCTGGCGAAGGGGGACACAGCACACACTGGGAGTCTAAATTCAGGCTGTGGACACTGCGGTCATACTTCAGGCAAGTGACAGCTACCTGCTTTCTCCCAGCAGCAACCTTCAATCCATATTAACCCATCCTGCATTGCAGCTAAGGGCAGGTAATGGAGCCTTTATCCTGAATCCAATTCTGTGTCCCCCAGCCAGCCAGGCTCCCAGCTGCTCCATTTTCTGCTTTGCTCTGTTTCATAAAGCTAGTCATTTAACTTCCCGTCATCTTCAGCTCCTAATTGCCACTACCAGATGGAATAACTCACTGCTGGGTGAATCGGAGACTATTTCATTCCGTGACATTGACTGAGAGAGTCCACGTCCCCACAGGAGAATTTTGATTGAATCACACAGTTACTATTCCTGCCAACATCTGGCACGGTTTTGATTTTGCTTTTTACTAAAAAAAGAAGAATTTTTGTTTTTCTATCATATTCCAAATAAATATAATAATGTCTTTAATTTAAAAGATCCACAGATAAGAAGCTTCCGTACCATTTTTTTTCCCTTGTAAGCATTTCAATAAAGTACACGGAGGGGCCCAGCGAGACAGCTCAGCAGCCTAAAGTGCCTGCTCAGGCAAGCTTAGGCAAGCGCAAGGATGCAGTTTGATTCCTTGCACCACATGCCACACCAGCCCTGATCCCAGGGTGGGCTGAGCCAGCCACAGACAGAGTCTGGGCACAGTGTTACTTGCCTATCCCTGTGCTAGGGAGGCTGAAAAACAGGATTATCACTATGAGTCTAAGCTGCATAGTGAGGCCCTAAAACAACATTAAAAAATAAATAACTAATAAAGAACATGGAAAAATACATTTTGTTCTGCCTTTAAGGGGAGTGGGAAGTGGGTGGGCTAAGAATGTACCTACAATTTATATGTATATGCATAAATATATGTATAATATTTATGTAAATGCAGTGGTTGATGCATTGTGTCAACTTGCCAAGTTTAGAAGTTTAGCTGAGAGACTCAGCAGGGACCCAGGTCCTTTGGTAAACATCCTCATCCTTTACAGAGGAAAGCAGGAGATGGTGTGAGCGCTACATGCACCCCCTGGAGGCAGCGGTAGCCGCTTAGAGTAAGGAAGGCAAAGAAGCTTGCTCCCTGCCTTTTGCTCTTGCTGTTTTTGTGGTTCTGCTATCTCGAAGGGTGGCCCCGATGCCATGTGCCACTGTGCTTTGGAATCTGACCATCACAGACTGAAACGCCCACAAACTGTAAACTAAGTAGACCTCTCCTTCCATAATCTTGAGCGTCAGGCACTTTGTCTTTGCAAGGAGAGGACAGCCTATGTAACATACACACTGCGGTGGTGCACGATTCCTGCACACAGGCCTGGCTTGCCACTCTCGCTAATTGCATATCACTCCCTCACCCCCAGCCCCACCTGGTGTCACTTCTCCGAAGCAGGACTCCTGCGTGTGATCAGAGGTGACGGGACCCTAGAGCTGACAGCCCACAAATTGTTATTGATCCTCATTAAACACCCAAGACATGTGAGTTACTGTCACATACCTCAATACCCACAGATCAACACTTTCACAAACATTCAGAGATTTCCTTTCTGCTCTTAATTACAAGACAAATAAATCTCACACACTTCTGCAGTTCGGTTACAGGGACAATATTTCTTTCCTATTGAAAGGAGTTTATGGGACTGCCTGATAGGAAATATTGTCTCCCTTGAATCAATTCTTTTTTTCAGATGTCTTTCATATTTTTTCTGTATAAATGGGAAGAAGGAAAACCCAGTATGTCCTGAGCACCTCAGTGCCACACAACAGGCTATGGATCTCACCTGTTTTAATTGTTATTGTTACTCTAAAAGGCAATGATGTATAATTCAGCCAAATGTTTCAATAAGGAAATCCATCTCAGATGTATAAGCAGTGGACTCCTGGCCACATGACCACAGGGAGATGGTGCCACTATTCAGTAATGTGGCAATGTGACTCCAATATTTGTGTTTTCCTCACTTTAATTGTCTTGATACAAGGAGCGACATATTACATGATTGAGAGGATTTATTCATTCATATTATTTGTGACCAATATAGTAGACTGGTTCAGTTAAGATCACTTTCTTGGGGTCCATATTTCATTAGTCCTGTTTCTCTAATAAAGTTTAAAAGCCTAAACTCAATTTCTTAGTTTTCCTTATTGCTCAGGATGGCATCTTTTGTGATTCTGACTAAGGCCACCCAAGTTAAAAAAAAAAAAAAAAAAGCACCTAGATTTCTACCATTGCATTTCTTCAGTCTGGTGGTGCAGTGACTGCTGTAAGGAGGTGATAGCTGGTACTGAAATTGTGCTCAAGTTAAGCCATACAGAGTGTGGCTTTTAGGTGGAGTGACAGAGCCCTGGGCACCCCAGAACACACCCTTCCTTCTTCTCCCTTGACACCATCAGCCTCCTCCCGGTCAAGCCAATAATAGTGGTGACTTTTGGTGGCTGTTCCTGCTGTAGACCAGCCACCCATCCCTAAAGAAAATAATCTAGCCTCAGCAAGTGGCATCTGCCTTGAGATAAACCGCTTCTATTGAAGGACTATATAAAAGGGAGCGTTTTATAGACCTTTAGAGTTTAGAGAAAGTGTTCAAGAAAGAGAGATCAATATGGCAGAGGAAGGAAGGATAAATTTCATAGAAGAGGAAGCAATTGATCTGGATCTTTTAGAAAGGACAAGGAGGAGGAGGTGGCCCTTTACATGGGGGCACAGAGGGTGAGAGTGGGTGTTCAGAGAATAAACTTTGCCTCCTACATGGGTGTAAACTCAGCCACACGGCTTGGAAAAGGCTGGAGAATTGAGGTGCTGCAGAAGGTATTGGGCTGTGAAGCCAGACAATCCGGAGCTTGCTAGGCTGCAAGAGTCCTGTACCATGAGGTGACAGCTGCTTAACAAAGTGCTGCTTAAGGCACTGAATCTGAGAGTTGTGATTGGTTCATGGGCGGGGGCGTGGAGGGGCAGTGACCGGAGGCTGGAAGACTTGCAAGGAAGGTCAAGAGTCAAGAGGTAAAGACTCCATGTGAGAGGTGATGTTGGACATGGAAGGACAGATTACGAAATCTTTGTTTAGAATGAGCACACAGGACTTCAAAGGGGAAAAGAAGGAGCTAATAGACCATGTGATTAACTTTCCAAGGGAGGAAAAAGGTGGGACATTTTGAGATTATCAGAGTTGTGAGGAAAGTTGGTTTTAGTCATCTTAGAATTCATTAAGCCTTCTCTCCTTAACACTGCTTTGCATCTCAAAGGCTTTGTCTGAGGAGCAGAGGGGCTTCCCGGATGGCTGGTTCTGCTGTGTTAAGAAGAACACTCCTTAACAGTTGCTCAATACTTTCTGTGAGTGCTACTAATATTGCCAAGTAGAGAAAATTGTTTTTTAAAAAGTTACCTGGTCCATAGGAGCAAGCTTTCATTAATGCACAGAGGTTTTGAGTATTTTTCAGAGACAGACACAATACCATCAGAATTTCAAAATTATTAGTACACCTTCGGAAATAATTATACAAGTATACAAATTATAGTGTTCTACTGACCCCTGCGAGGGCATTGTTACCATGTGCATTCCCTGGGATCCCTAGTGAGACTGTACAGCACCTTCCTGGCCCAATGGTACTTGCTGGGTGCTACCAAGTCTCCGGGGCCCACAAAACTTTCCTCTTGCTGCCCTCGCCGCATTCCAACACAGAAACTCCAATTAAGAACAGAGTCAGGCTGCGAGTTTTCACAGGTATACTGTATAAGACTCGCTTTGTTGGATTAGGAATAAATCTGATTTAGGAATTGTTCGGTCTGTGCCCCTGCAGCGAGCTGCCCGGTGGTTGAGGTGGCGAGTTAGCCGGTGGCGCAGGAATCCCACCACCTAGAGGAGAAAGGCTCCCGGCTGGTCTGCCCCTCCCTCTCCGGGGTTAACTGGGCACTTTCTCTTTTGATTTTCATGCGCATCAACCCTCCCCAGTCAGCGCCTCTTGCTTCAGTGTAAACTTCACCTCTAGCCGAATCCCACAAAAGCTCCAACCTCTGTCTCTTCCTCCAGGGTCTCTCAGGCTTATCTTCTGGCCCCTCTCCCGTGCCCAGCAATAAAGGACTTCTTTGCTATTGCCCGCTTCTCTTTTGTGCCAAGGAAAGAACATAGGAATATTCTCCCAGAATGAAACACATCCATCTATAAGAACTTACTGTAGTTAATCACAATGTCTGGCTGACACTCCTGTGTGTGAATCTGCGTAAGGAGGGTGGCTCCGCGTGCTGGGTGTGATACCTGTGATAACGCATTAGCATAGTTATCAGCCATGCATGCTGATCTAGGGGCCACCTCTCATGTCCTTAAACTCTTTTTTTTTTTTTTTTGCGAAACCAGGGATTGAACTCAGGCCCTTGCACTTGCCAGGGAAGTGCTTATTCCACTGAGCCATCTCCATGGCCCCATGTCCTTAAACTCTTGATTTCCTTGTGATTTGGGAAATTAGTAAGAAGCAGCTGGGAAAGGAGAGTCAGCCGATGGCTCCCCAGAAACTGCAGGATGTGGTGTGTCGACAGTGGGCAGTAGCAGCCCTGTGTGTATGAGACCAAATCCTAGGTCATTTTCTTCAGTTGCAAATGGAGAAGCAGTGACTCTTGTCATTCTGAAAACCAGCAGTGCGCCTGGCACAGTTCTAGTGATTTACCAGCTCCAGCCTGTTTAACAGTACTTGTGCATACACACTGAGTGATTTCTGGTAGGAGCTAAAATACAAAACAATGAATGCACATAGGCCACGTGAGGTATGAATTCTGTACTTTGCTGTCCCCTCTGCTCAGAAGGTCATTCTCATGACCACTGCAGACCCTCCTGCCCTGAATCCCTACTCAGATACCTTTGTCAGGGAAATCTTTGACCCATCTCTTTTTTTCTTTCCCATTTTAGGTTTTTCAGACAGTGCTTGTAACCAGCACATGGCCAAGGTATAATTGCTTACTTTGTCTCTGCGATTCAAGGTATGCTCAGAGGTTGCTGTCCCCTGATTGTCTCTGGGTCTCCAGGCCTCTTAATATTACTGGACACAGAGGAAATTCTAGGCGATCATTTAAAGAAATGCACCCAGTTTCCAAATACACTAAGAATACATCTTCCATCTTTAGAAAAGCGCATTTCTGAGTTTCAGTCCCAAGGGTCACACAACATCATCCAAGAAACAAAGAAATGGCTACAGGGCATGGGCAAGGGTGCATCAGATGACCTGAAAGCTCCCTGCCCCTCTCTATCAGCCAGAGTGCTTAGCAGGATGGGTGTCAGGCTACAGGCCACTTTAGCTCTTTCCCTATGGAGTCCTAGAAACTGGGACCCCATTTCTTCTCCTTTCCCCATGGATTTTACACAGTTAACCCTTGCTCCGAAGGCCTCTACCCTGCAAATTACCAATTATGTAATCTGAAGTAGTGTGGGCTCTGTTTAAGCCTAATGAAGACATGGTGGCCAAAGACCTGTTTGCAAATCACACTATCATTAGGTAGATTAATCATTTTATTACCAGCACTTCTGTATTCTGGCTCCAAGCAGCCAGAGAGGAGAGAGAAGCATCCATCACTTCATCCAAGCAACCCCAAATATTGCTGCAGCCATCCATCAGGGAGGCGCTGACCTGTAGCAGTAGGGGGTGGCATGAGCAGAAGCACAAAAGTGTTCAGATAAATACAGAGACAAATACCCATGTGGCTGCAGAGAATGGCACAGAGTGCGGTAAGGTTCTGGAACGATGCATGGCGTCTACAGTTAGGTGTATGTTACTAATACCAATCGTGCAAGAAATCTTACTTTCCCCCAGTAGCAGACCACTCCCCCATCTTTTCTTTCAGCTATAAATTTTTAGAAGACAGAAACCTTGTGCTTTGGAAATGACCACTAACACATACAAGTGATACATGGTGAAGTGTAGTGTTCTTATTTCAGATGGTATGCTGTATTAGCTTGTGTTCATTGTTTTGTATTTCCTCTCTTCCAAAATCATGTGGCTGTCCTAAAAATAAACTGCATGGTGGGATCTCTTGCCCTGCTTTTAGATTCCAAGAAAATGCTTATGTACTCAGAATGCACAGGGCCTGATGTATTCTGGGTCCATAGTATTCTTGGAGTTCAAATTCTTCAACACAATAAAGCATCTTAATATATAAAACCCAACAATTTTACATGACCTGTATGTGTGCATGTGTGTGTGTGTGTGTGTGTGTGTGTGTATGCACGCATGTGCAATTGCAGTTTGGTGTTTGTATCACCTGTTGGTGCTCAAACACACAAATAACTAAGAATACCCATGGGTCAGTTTCCCCAATGGAATTAAGCAGCACTTATTGCCTCAGCAATGGGTTTAAATAATGCACTGTAGGACAAAGTGGGTTGACATTGCTGACCACTGTAGCCTGGTAGGTGACCTCATAACCACCAATGCATTCTTCACTTGGTGCATGGCAGAGAGTCAAGCAATGATCACGCTTAAAATGAAGACCCTTGGTAAGAGTCCTATTGTATGACACTTCCGGTATTTAGACACTACTAGGCCAATTTTCTAATTATTTGCATAACCTTGCACTTCTGTATTAAGGGCCCATTGTTTGTGCCACTTCTCATGGTGCTTTTCACATTCAATCTGGTATTAGAACAAATTGCACACTGCCGTCCTCTCCACAAGATTGTAAACTCTTGAAGCTGGGGCCAAATGAAAATCGCTCTCATCCATAGATCCCCTGAAGTGTCTCACACTTTCCAATTGAATAGAGGCACTTAATAAATATCAGTAGAATTGGATCTTTTCAAGAGGCCATACATCAAAAGAAGTAAAATGAAATTAATTCATTGGAAGCTTATTAAGATGCACTTTCTCTTCAGACTCCAGTGAACAGTAAATTCAAGCCAGCATGAGCTGAAGAGCATCTTCAGTGTCAATTTTAAAGACTATTGTTCTTCATCCTTTTGCAGCAGCTAGATGACAAGGTGCATTACAGGATGACACAGGGAGACCCACAAGTACAACCTCAAAACTGCTCTTAACAAAGCTCATTGAGCAAATTCATTAATACAACTGAACCCCAGTTGCTCTATCTCTCAACTTATAGAATCAGTGTCTATATCTATACAAGTTAAAGCCACTTCCTGGGCAAGATTTTAGCTTCTGAATCTGAATGTACTAAATAGAACTGTCTAGAGATCCTATCCAAGAGTAAACAAAAAATTTACTGAATTCAAGAGTAAACTAAAAAAATAAATAAAAAGATTCTCATACTCCACAGTTCAGTGGAAGTTAAAATCCTCACCCTGTATTCAAATAGTCATGAATGAAAAAGGATGTAAAGTGGTGAGTGTATGGTGTGGTGTGCAGGTGGGCGGGGGAGCATGCGTGCGTGCCAGTATACTGCACCCTACACAGTTGGAGTGCATTTTCAAGCAGATGTTGGTCCATTGGTGTGTCCTCTGAGAAATGCCTACAGTATAGACTGTGGGGCTTGGGCTTTTTATGTGAAGAATTCCTTATGTGCTATGTGGCTACTATACCCAAGATCATAAACCTGGTTTCTAGTGTCCCTTGATGCCTTTTGTCTCTGCTTGATGTGATTCACCCTCTCCCTTTCTACTCAGCCTCACTGCCCTGCACCCTGATTCGCAGCAGAAAGCCAGGCCACACATCCAGGAGGTACCTGGAGACTACCTGCAGCCTATAACCCCTGAGTCTTCCCTTCTCCTGCCTCTGCTTTCATTTGCCTCTTCGTTTTCATGCCCTGTCCCCTCTCCATCCCCACTCATGCTTGAATGACTGCCTCAGCATCAGCATAAACTGCCATCACTCCCCACCCCATCCTCTGGCAGCAGCCTGGTCCTGTCTCCACTCAGCACTTGCTCACCACCTGGAGCTTCTGCTCTCTGCAACACTGATGTGATCTCCCAGATTTCACTGTTGTCTTCCCAGACTGCTCTGCTCTTTGCAAAACTCTACTCCCCTGGCCTGTGTTCCTCAGCTGCTCTGAATCTTTTCTGATTTTACTTCCTTCCCATGTTCACCATCTTATTCAAAGTCTCCCCTAATCCTCAACCTCATAGACATCTTCCTCAATCAACGCATTACTGCTCCTATTCAGCCTCTCCTTTCTTTTCATCATTTGTCTTTAAATTACTTAGTTACTTTTCCCTTTTATAGTATACATTCACTTATTTATTTTTCTTTTATCTCTGTGTCCCTGGAAAAGCAACTAGAATAGATGCAAAGTTACTTGAAATACTTATGATTCTTGAAATTACAATCTAGCCTGAGATTACGAACCAGCAGCAGCTGTGTTTGAGCCACTTAGCAAGAGCCAAGTGTTAGGACAAGCACCTTATACACAGGCCCACAGGCCACCCTCTTTCCAACACACAGGATTACCACAGTCCATGGTTGTCTTGACTGAACTCATGGTCACAGTTGTTAACTGACCTTCCCCTGGGGGAGTGGGAGGCAAAGGCAGGACTTGATCCACGGCCACACTTTCCAAAGTCCTTTTCCCTACATAACCCGTGCGGAACAAGTATTGGTAGCAATTCATTGTAATAAGAATCAGAAAAGAAAAGCTTTTTTCCCACTTCTGAAACAGACAGAGAAACCTTCACGGAGCAGGTACAAATTAAGCTAGTCTTGAAGGGTGAGTGGGGTTAGGGTACCTGGTGAAAGATGGGCGAACAGATGATTGAGTGCCAGGTGTAATCTCTCAGAGCCAGAGCAGAGTGCTGAGAATCCAGAAGCACTTAGATATTTTTGTACCTTTGGTTTAGAGAAAGATAATTTTATTGCTTAAAAGACAATTTATTCTCTTTAAGGCAAATGCGGAAATACCAGAAGTAGGTTGATTGCACTATTTAAAAAGCTAAGACATAGAAGAGAATCAGGAAACTGTTATGGCTTATTTACTACATACTTACTGTAGATATACTTATTTATGCTGTGTGCATCTATTAGAGGCCTACTCCATGAAAAGTTAGCAACAGGAAGATGAATAAAGCAGTGTCAGCAGGAGTCTGCAGGCCCGTAGCAATAGGTAGCTCCAGATGAAAAGACAATAATGGTGTAATCATTAATGGGGAGCTATTAAGGAAAGCTGCTAGGATCCCAGAAATTTGAGAAAACACCTCAATGCAGAACTAGCAGGCGAATGAGGGAATGATGGAAAGGGTAGGGGAAGGACAGAAACAGAAGTTCTTTCATTGAACCTTCCTTGTGTTTGACTGATTGACTGATTCATTCATTCATTTATTCAGAAAGCATCATACAGTATAGCCCATTCTGGCCTTGGAACTCGCTGTGCAGCTCAGACTAGCCATGAAACTACAACTGCCCTTCCTCAGGCTGCTCAGCGCTGGGACTGCGGGCATGCAGAGCTGTGTCCCACGATGCTTTTTGTTTTATTTCTAAGGATCTGACGTTATCAGATCTGCCACCACGAGCGGCCGCTGTACAGCGCTCAAGGAGTTGCCTTCGCGGGTAAGAACTGCTGATCATTCTCACATTCCTCTTCCACCGAAGTGAGTTTGTACTGTACGGTATCAAACTAGTATCACCAGACGCAGAGAAGAAATGCCACAGAGACGATTGCACAGCATTCTGTGAAGAGCAGTTCCGGTTTTTCATACCCTTTCCCAGTGGCCCACCACTAAATCCTCAAAACTGTAGCCTGCCATCTGTGGAGAACACCCAAAGGGTGTCTCCTGCATCCCATGCACTGTACAGAATGCCCACACTGCCCTAACTGCTGCCCTAATTGCTTCATTCACATTAGGTACATCGTGCACTTTCTTGCCCCATATGACGTTCCCCACCTCTCCTCCATGCCACCTGCACAATGCCACTAGCTCTTGACCTGCAGGCAGGACCAGCAGACTCTGAGGCCCATGTTGGAAGCAAAATAGAATGTACACAGGGTGAGAGATGGTAGAAAAAACTAAAAGGGAGTGAAAGAGGCAGGAAAAAACCATTATAGGTGAAACTCCCTAAGTGGGTGGGCAAGTCTCATACTCAGATGAAGTCCAACAGCATCACAGACAGGATCAGCTGCTTGGGAGACTAGAGAAGCTCTTTGAAGGGGGGGTGAGCACACATTTGGTGGACCCTGGGATGATTCATACTGGGAGGTATCAGTTATCTGATCTACCCCACTGATAATTCAGGATACAATCCTTACATCCCAAGAGGCAAGAGGGCTCAATGCCAATCTTAGAGTACAAATAATAATATGGTTAGCATTTCACTCACTGAATATTTGAGGGTCAGTTCTGTAGAAGAGAGATGGGACCTCTACCCTCAAGCTTTCTGTCTGCCCTCAAGACTTTTCTTCATTCTATATTTCAAAGTCATGTGATGCTCAGGATTCACATCCATGTCTCCTTTGTCATTTGGAGCATGTGTTGGCTGTTCATAGCCTGGCTTACTACTGTTGATGGCTTCTCCTCGATTCTTGTGGCTCACAAACCCAGAAGCTTTGGTAGGATGGAGTCATTGAAGGTTAAGAAGAAATGCCGTCACCTGTATTAAGGTTAAACTGTTGGTTCAGGGGCATTCAGTTAGACAATGGTGGAGCTCAGCAAGTCTCAAATACCTCTCCATCAGGTTAGATCTTGTTCCTCCATACACCTAGAGCTCCTTGAATGTCTTCTTCAGCAACATTCATCACTACCATGCTCATTTACTCAATGTCTCTAGTCTCTAGCCACTCATAGACTACTAGAGCTGATGAGATGTCTTGCATTGTAACTGTGATAGCCCTTGCTTCCAGCACACTCTCAGAGGAAGGTAGGCCAACAAAATTTGTACTGAGTTTAGTAAAAGTTCCTAAGAATCCATTCTAGCATTTAAGGGATTGTCTAAATCTAAAACTATTTTTTGAGCCTAGAGATGAGGCAAAAGAAGGAAGGAAGGAAGGAAGGAAGGAAGGAAGGAAGGAAGGAAGGAAGGAAGGAAGGAAGGAAGGGCTTTGTACCCAAGACATATTATCCTAGGCATGTAATAAGGAAATGAAGCACTGTGGCATCAGGGTTCTGGGGTGGATTTGCAGAAAGATTTCCTCCCACTACACTTAATCTAAGTGTGTTCAGACCCTGCCAACTCTTGATGAACTAGGTTGAACTGTGGTTGCTCCATCCGACACAGGAGCAAAGTAAGAAGCCAAGGAAACCCAAGCAAGAAGGTAAGGTAGGAAAGAAATACCCAATGTAGAAAATTACCACCAGCCAAGTTGGCTACCCTTTGAGCCTTGGCTCTGAACACTAAAGAAAAAATTAAGGGCATCCTTTAAAAGGATGGAGTAGAGAGTCAAAGAGATTTTTTAAGGCAGAGTGGCTGTCTTCACTAGAGAGGCTAGAAAACCTGAAGTTGGACAGAATTGTCATTGTGTCTGGGGAGCCATCACAATACTGTTTCCTGCTGTGGAGCAACATTTTCCACTTAGGACCTGCTATACAGCTCAGCAGACTACAGCACCTGCTTAAGCAAAGGGTTCAGTCCCTGGAGAGCTGCCCCTGGGGTGCACTGAGATGGCAATTGAGACTGGATGTGGTGGCGCACACCTGTAATGCCAGTACTTAGGAGGCTAAACACAGGAGAATCACTGCTAGTCTGATCTGCATAGTGAGACCCTGTCCTAAAATTAAATAAATAAATAAATAAATAAATAAATAAATAAAATAAAAAACAATTTCCAGTCAGTGCTGGACATCCTTGCTTACACGTGCTTCAGCAGTGTGCACCAGAGACAAGGAGACGACTCTCCTTGAGGTAGAAAAAGCGCACCTGAAGTCATGATTCCAGGTCTCCCTGGGATAAGCAAGATTTGAAAAAGAAACTAAAATCCAGACAGGTGGATTTCCCTCTCAGCCTGGAGAGAGGGAAGTATTTCTTTGGGCCTTGCTCCCTGTAGGCTCAGTCTGTTAGTTGTGATGCAGGATCTTAAGACAAAGCTACACAGAACCCTGGGAAAAGCTGTGTGAGAAAACAGGATGGAAGGCAAGGCCCATGGGCTTCTTTGTGAGCCGTCATAGCCAGTAACAGTGGGCAAAGCTCCCACGACTCCAGTCTGTCAGAGAAGTCTAACACTGCTGCTTGTTTGTACTTGATGTGGTCTGCCAAATTGAGGGATAGATCTACCACCAATAGCTGGAACAGGCAGGAGACAGGAAAGCATGTTTCTCAGTTAGGGCCATGGAGGCCATGGAGGGGTCTCCAGGAGGAGGAGAGATCCAACGGTCCTTCCTAAAGGTAAGTGTTTACTTCCCAACCCCCTTAAAGAACGGTGGCACTGACCAATCTTGATTCTGACTAGATGGGTTTTCATTCATTGTCTTGGTCAGCAAATTTTGCTTCAGCAATCTTGTGAGAAGTGCAAGTGTTATAAATTTCATGAAGACGAAGAAGAATTTTTTCTTCTGTCCTATTTTACCTCCAATGCCAAACATAGCAACTGCTACATAGTAAGAATTTTATAAATATTTGATGAAAAATTAACAAATGGATTTAATATTTTGCTTTTGTATAACAGTAAAAATAGTTGAGTGAATGTATTAAAACCAGCATTCATTTTTAACTATGTAAGTCAAACAAGATATTCATTTACAGATTGTCATGGGTTTCTTGGTCAATGAATTGTTGGTTTGAAAATTTTCTAGTAAATGTTAAATTATCAAGGGGAAGGCTGGTCTATTTAATGACAATATTTAGCATTTTGTAATTCACAATGTGGTTGGCAAAATATGTGAACAGAAATGCATTCAGCATTTCAAAGACAAACGCTTCCATGGAAGAAGTTAATAATCCCTTTGAGAGCATTTCCGACCCACCGAAAGTGAAGTGGATTGTTACCAGGATTTTGTTTATATTTTAGCAGGTACTTAATAGCAACATGATGTAAGCAGCTCTGCTACACAGCGAATCAGGCACACAGCTGGTGTGTTTTAAACCCTATCTCTCAATGAAGCACAAGAGTTAGATACGCCAAAAACATAATAAATTCACAAAGGTTACAACCTAAGGAGTTGGGGAGAGCCATTATTCTACCTATGTAACAAAGATATTTCTGACCTCTATTAAATATTTTAATGGAGAAAAATCACAAGCAGTAATAGACTCTAAAACAAATCAGGAACCCCTTCTAACCTGAAGACATTTGACTGTACATATGAAGTGAATTTGTAGAAGCAAAGCTGAAAGATTCCTGAGCTAAATCTGAACCACCATCCACATCCAAACATAAATACACTGTTCCTCCCTGCTATGTTCATATACAGAAAGACAGGCAGAGAATACAGGACTCAAGAACAGTGTTGAAAATGCCCCTGAGAGTTTCTCCTTGAAAAACATTAAAGCATGTTTAGCTTAGCAAAGTCTTAATGAGCATGACCATAGTAGGACCCTTAAAAGGCTTCTCTGTTTCTAATCTAAGGAGTAATATCAGGGAAACAACTAGCTTCAGAATAGTCAAACTTCAGAATTTCCCAGAAAGGAAGACTATGATAAATGGCAATCCTACCTGGATCTGGACGCTGGCCTAGAGTAACATCTATTCTTTGGGATCCTCTTATGGCTTCTGTAAAATGGGGATAAGTTGCAGAATCTTTTCATGAGATTCTGTGGGGTGTAAGGAAGATTCTATTCCAAAGTCTCTCCTATACCTTTTGCAAAGTACCTCACACGCAGCTTGATTGGAACATCATGGCTTGAGCTCCATAGTCATGGACCGTACCTATTTCCCAAATTTTCAATCCCCTCCCACATAAACATTAGTCCAGACCACAGAATTCTGGCATCCCCTTCTACTCAAAATGAATCTCAAGGTTTTTCATCCTGCTCCCTCTAACTAGCCTTCTACTCTCTCCTCTTTAGCTAGTTACCCTACTAGAGTCAAGCATCCCTGTAAGTGATTGGCTTCCCCATCCTACTTGAAGGCATTTTCATTACTGTTCCAGGTCCTGCCACTTCCTTTGGAAATCTGTGCATATAAAGAATTGTTCACAGGGGCCAGGGGTAGAGCTCAGTGGCACAGAGGCTGACATGTGTAGAACTTCTGTTTTTGTATCACCAACGATCTCATGTTATATGCACATCTCAAAGAATTACTCCTTGAGGCAAGAAGTTGCCAACAAATAAAGCCCTTGTACAGTATATGAAATGAAAAGAAATAAGTATTTATAGATTGCAAAATCTGTGTTACTGAATTTTCACTAATGATATTTATACTCCTATCTAGCTGCTTGCTTCAGATTCCAGTCCTCTTTCAGGTCAAAGGGATTTAAATCATTGTTCCTTTCTGTTTTCATCTCCATTGATACTAAAATAAGAAAAAGGAGAAGGAGAAAGAGGAGGAGAAGAGGAAGAGGAAGAACAAGAGAAAAGGGGAGGAGAAGGAGCAGGAGGAGGAAGAGGAAGATGAGGAGGAAGAAGAGGAAGAGGAAGAGAAGGAGGAGAAGGAGAAGAAGAAGAGGAAGAAGAAGAAGAAGAGAGGAGGAGGAGAAGGAGCAGTAGCAGCCGCATGTTCACCTGTGTGCGTGCTCTTCAGCCATCTCAGCCACTGGTGCACCTAATATGGAGTACCCCACCTAGCTGGGTACTCAGTTGAGCATGGCTTTCGTCACTTCCTGTGACTTGACCCACTCTGCAGAAAGAAATGTTTACTGTAAAGTTCACCCTGTGGCAATCAGACGCTGATGCCATAATTCAGCCACTTCCAAGTTTTGAAGTTCTTTCCTGGTACCAGTTGTGGCAAGAAAGTTGAAAAAAGAATATCCAGCCGGGGAGATGGCTCAGTGGAATAAGCGCTTCCCTGGCAAGCACAAGGGCCTGAGTTCAA